>SKCR01053262.1:0-54841 GCA_019454045.1 Zanthoxylum bungeanum | reverse complement strand
ACACAATTCCAGCCCCAGGCCTAGCATGTGACAACCGATGCTGGATCGCAATACGCAATACTCAGTATACTTTGCCTGGTATAGATTATGTATTCCTTAAAAGAATATTTCTGGAGAATTGGGTGGGCATGGTGCTTTGCTAGAAGCCAACCATGTCTTGTAAATCAGTAAGAACGTGGTACCAGTTACGCACGTGTTCGGATAGTCCGATGACCGGATTTACTGCCAACATATCCAGGAATCTCATGGGTCCTTTCTAAGAGTCACCGATGACGTTTGAATCGAACAAATTAATCTAGGATTAATTATGAGAGAGAGAAAATTAATCTGGAATTAATTACGGCAAGAATTTATATGGGATAAAATTCGATTAGAAGAGAGAGAACGATTAATTTGGAATTAATCGATTAAATAATATATTCGATATATTAATTGAAATTAGATTTCAACGAGGAATTAAAATTGGATTTTAATTCGGGCGAATGAATTAATTTAGAATTAATTCGTAAGCGACTTTAATAATAATTTTGCTAGGCATAATTATTTAATTAAATTAGATTTAATTATGTCACAACGAAAAATTCGTTAATTCGGAATTAAACGAACCCAAGCCCAAAGTGTGTTAAGCGGGCCCACTCGAATTTTGAATTTTAAAGTGGGGCCCACCAACTCAAATCATTAATCAACTTTATTTACTTTTTGGTGATAGAAGTTGGTGGTGATTTGGTTGATAACTTGTAAAACATATTTTTTTCATTTGAATGACATATACCAAGATTTGATTTTGGTATTTGGTAATTTACTTTTGGAAAATCAAATACACAAAATTAAAAAAACTCTATCCTCTCCAACAAGCAAAACTGTGAGCCTCCACTCCCTTCTTAGAAATTTTGCTTCAAAATTTTTTATTGCTAGCATATTTAAGGAGTCATTCAAGGTGTTAGGGAAACCAATCCTTGAGTTTGGAACACAAAGAAAAGGCTTGGAGCTCTTCTTCTTCATCAAAAGTTTTGAACTTTCAACATCCAACGAAACCGATCAATTTAAGTTTTTCCGAAACTTCTTTGAGTAGTCACATGAAATAATGAATTAGAAGATCCTTGGCATGTTCTTGGAACCCAACACATACCTTATACTACGCCTTCATATAATTTCATATTGAGTCTTAACGTGAGGAATCATAACTTCATTTAGTCGATGTCATTGAAAGATTCTCCAATTGTATGATGGGCCTTGATTGTTTCTAGGATTTTCTCCCTACACATTTAATGCAACCCTAGCGTAAGTTTCGAGGTTCTTTTGGCGGGAATTCGAGGCGCCAAAAAGGATGGTATAAAAGAGAGCCTTGAGTGCTCATTTGCCTCATTCGTAAAATCTCACTTCAGTCATCAAGTATAGAGAAGTCTCAAGCTCTTCAAGGTATTCTACAAAACCCATCTCATGTTCTTCAATATCTTTGATGATTCATAGTGTAGATTCAAGCTGTTCTTAGTCAATATAGGCTGTTTGATCTTTAGAATCGTAGATTTATTATTGAAATTGTGTTGAAGGATTGAGGTAGAGTATGATCTTTAGGGAATATATTTCTTAGAAATCAAATGTTCGTATGCTTGTAGTTTGGAGAATGTCGAGTGAAGAATCCTTAGGCAGTTTAGGTGCTGAGATTGATAGATTTTTTGAATCATCTTCTAGTGAGTCGAGAGAGGGAGAAATATATAGGGATTGGTCGTATGGGGATCTAATCGAGACAGGATTAATAACGGTAGTAGAGTTATCTCATGAGGTTCCTACTGAGGCTATACCACTTAGGACTTTACCGGTAATTGGAGAGTCGAGTGGGATTCCCATCACTAGTGAACCAAAAAACTTGTTAACTAAAAACCCTGCCAGTCGAGTGATAGAGAGATCACTGAGGGAAATCAGGTGTAAGTATAGATTTCCGAACTCATTAGAACTAAGACTACCTCTGTCGAGTGAAAGAATAGACAACAAAGTCCGAGGGTGGATTGGGTTCTTTGAACGACCTTTTGCATATGGGTTTAGATTTCCCATACCGAGATTAGTTTGGGAGGTTTTGGATCATTTCCAGATTGCTCGTTCACAATTTATGCCTAATACTTGGAGAATTTTATTGTCGATTGAATGCTTGGCTTTTGAATTAGGAGTTTTCTTCGAAGTGAAGGATTTGCTATTCTCATACTACCTAAAGGAACATCTGAGTGAAAAGGAGGAAGATACATTTTGTTTCTTCGCCAAAAGAAGAAACATTTAGTGACTGAGCTCCCAACAAATGATAGGGGGAACTGGCAATCCGATTATTTTTTTGTGAGGGGTGAGAGTGTATTTGGGTCGGCTGGAGCTGGTCGAATCCGAGAACATTGGAGTTTGTCGAGTGAGTATTACATATTCACCATGCATTCTATTTGAATACACTAGTGTAATGAGACTAATATCATTTTCTTGTTTTTGCAGGTCCTCTATGAAATAGGCCATTTGAGAGGGCAAATCGAACCGTTTCCAATATTAAAGCTATCTTAGCTTTACCAGCTGTAGACAGAGACTGGAGAGACATCTTGGTTGAGAAGAGATTGAGGGCAACTCTGTTATGGAAGGAGATTCACGACCGAGAAGGTACCATTTTGGCCCTTTGTAAACACGTATTGGCCGAGATATATTGTAATTGGTCGTGTCAAGAAATATACGGAGAGTCGACATTTTTAAAGCCTTTAACTCCTGAAGAACTCTTATGCGCAGAAGACATTATGTCAGGGCCTTTTAAAGTATCTTAATTGACGAGATGAAGAGCCGAATGAGAGCCAAGAGAGCAAAGGGAAAAGAACCCAAAGTTGAAAATATTGAGGATCCTAAATTAAAAGAAGTCGTATCGGATAAGGCCGCAGTGAGTAAAGGATAATCGACTGAGATGACAATGGCTGGGAAGAAAGGGGAAGCCATTCCTGAGGGTGGATGCTTCAGAAAAAATTATAATAAGGATCACGCACGGGTCAACTGCGATATCGGATCCTTCCAGCCTCAACAAATTTGTGAAAGGGCTTCTACTGGAAGAAGATAAAAACATGCTAACGGAGATAGGGCCAATCAAAGCAATGAAGAAAGTAGAAACCTTGAGTTATCAAGTATGTACTTACTCAGACTTATTCTTTTGAGATTTCTTTTATTTTTGGTCGAATGAGAACTAATTTTGGGTTTTTCAGACATTGGAGTGCAGCTTGTACATGCATAAGTATGCCGAGTCGAGTCAAATGAGGATAAATGAACTGGAGAAATCCCTTGCCGTAGTGAGGAATGAAGCATCTGAGTTGAAGACTGGGTTGGATGCTTCCGAGAGGAAGGGAAAGGGATTAGAGAATGAGTTGGAGGAAACTAAGGCTACTCTTAAGGTGGAAAAAGAAGTGTCTGAAGCAACAATTGAAGCCTACAAGCAGGACTTTGATGATGTAAAGAAAGAGAGTGAGCAACTGCTTGAGCAACTTAAAGGAATTACATTCGAGTCCATGATGAAGAAAATGAGCAGTTTGATGAAGGATTATCTTGAAGGAAAAGCTACTACATGGAAGCCCAAGAAATGGATTCAAGAATACGACAGACTGGTGGCTGGACTCTCTTCGTCGAATGGAGGTAGTGAAGAAGAAAAATGAGAAGAAGTCGAATCAAAAGATAGCAGTTCCTAAAGTTGAGATGGCAGTGTCTGAAGGTCAAGCGAAGGAAGAAGAAGAAGAGACGTGCTCAGACGGGTGTCGAGCCTGTTATTCAAGAAGAAGATGTTCCTGCGGGTATTCACAAAGCTGCTGAAGACCAACCGACAGAGGCTCTAGAAGTTTGATAACATAGCTAATTCAATGTGTTCTTGTTTGTTTTTTTTTTTTGTTAATATTTTGTACTAGACTACTCTTTGTGGAATGGAAAGTAAATTATCACTATTTGAATGCATTTTATTTTTACATCGAATGAAGTTTTGCAAACAACATATCATTTATTTTATACTCGAAAGACAATTAAGTATGCACGAATTACCAGTAGAATCGCTTAAGATGAATTGCATTCCAACTGTTATGGATGAGTGTTCCTTCCACGGTTTGTAATTTATAGGCTCCTTGCCCAACGACCTTTGTGATGAGGTTTGGAACTTCCCAGTTCGGTCCCAGCTTACCATCTCCAACCTCCTTGGTGTTCTAGAAAACTTTGCGTATGACCCAATCTCCTTCACTGACGGTTCTGCTCCTAACACTTTTGTTGAGGTATCTGGCTATCCTCTGCCGATGGGCTGCTATTCTAATGGTCGTCGGATGCATAAGAATTTGTTTGTAGCCAGAATATGCATCCATGAAACTTAACAGCTTATGCCCAGTTGTAGCATCAACCATTGAATCAATGTGAGGTAGAGGGAATGAATCATTTGGACAAGCTTTGTTCAAATCCGTGAAGTTGATGAAAACTCGCTACTTTCCATTTTTCTTTCGGACTACCATCACGTTGGCGAGCCACTCTAGAAACTGAACTTCCCTGATAGCACCATTCTGTAATAATTTGAATTTCTTCATCGATTATTCGATTTCTCTATGGTGTGAACTTTCTACTCTTCTGTCTGACAGGAGGGTAGTCTGGATCCACATGGAGTTCATGAGTAATCAGCTCGGGGTCGATCCTTGTCATGTCTTTGTGAGACCACGCGAAGCTGCCGTGTCACTTGTTCAAGAAGTTAATCAATTCGGCTCGTAGTTTGGGGTCTAAATTAGCTCCAATATGTGCCTTATGATCTGCATGTTGAGGGTGAATTTGGATCTCGTCAAGCTCTTCAAGATTTGGTAGTGCCGGCTCCATGCGGCGAGACCCACTCTGTAATTGCTATGTAGACTGAGTTTTTGCCTTCAAGGTTGTCTGGTAGTAGCTTCTGGAAGCGGCTCTGTTTCCTTTCATCTCTTGAATCCCCCACTTGGTAGGGAACTTTAGAACTTGGTGATAAGTGGATGATACCATCCTCATTTCATGAATCCAAGGCCTACCATAATAAGATTGTAGGCTGATGGACTGTTTAAGACCAAAAATGTGGTCATCTTATTGACTCCCGCGGTGTAGACTGGGAGAGATACTTCTCCTATAGTGAATTTCTATTCTCCAATAAATCCAATCAACACCGTCGACCATCTTTTTATCTTCTCCAGCTCGGCTCCAATGTCTGCAAGGGCTGTGGCAAAGATGATGTTGGCTGAAGATCCCGTGTCGACTAACACTCATTTGATCATAAAATTCGCCACTTGTAAGGAGATCACCAGAGCATCATGGTGTGGATTCATATTACATGAGTTGCTGTCATCTGGAAATTCCATAGTCAGGTTGGTAAACATCCTCTCAATAGACATCGTAGAGTGAGGAAGGCTGATCGCAGCAGCCCTAGAATGCTGTTTGGCTGCTAAATATGATACACCACTAACTTCTGATCCTCCCGAAATAAAATTAAATGTGTTGTTAATTGGTGGAGGTGGAATTGGGGCCTTTTCTTGGCCATCTCTTTCATCTCTTCGGGCCAACGTAGCTTTTCCTTTCTCCGAGAGTAAGTCTCTCAGAAATCCTTTATTCAACAATTCCAGGACTTCCAATCTTAATGCCACACATTCAGCTGTAGTATGGTCGTAATCTCGATGGAACTCACACCACTTACTGGTGTTCTTCTTTGTGGAGCTTTCCCCGGAGCGTGGGGGCCATTTTACCTCATTTCCCATCTTTTTAAGGATCGAAACCAATTCTCCTGGGGAAATAGTTGATGAGTGATAAATGTATCACTATTTCCCACTCATTTAACTTAATATTTTGTATAGTTTCTTGAGTTTTGTGAATATTTGATGTGTTTTGTGTTATTTTGTAGATAAATAAAGTTTCAGGACATTCTGGAGGTGATTTGAAGTAAAACTGTGAAATTTGGTGAAATTTGGCAAAAAAGGTATTTTGGTAATTTTGGGCGTCCCGACGAAAAGGGTATTTTGGTAATTTTGGGCATCCCGACACCAAAATAAAGTTTCAGGACATTCTGGAGGTGATTTGGAGCAAAACTGTGAAATTTGGCAAAAATGGTATTTTGGTAATTTTGAGCGTCCCGACACCGAGAGTATTTTGGTAATTGCACCGCATGCCACGTGTCAAAAATTCAACGAGCCATTTTTTTAGCCACGTGTCGAAAATTCAGCGATTCAAAATAAATATAATAAAATAATAAAATAATAAAAAATCAGAAAAATAATAATAAAAAATAGATTTTCTTGCCTATAAAATGTACCTCATCCTCTGAAATCCTTATAAATAAAAGAGAGTTCTTCTTATTTTCTTCTTATATTCAGTTTTATTTACGCTTTGTAGTAGTAATTCTATCCATCTATGAGGGGGTAACTTCTCTATGCTGAGGTAATAAGGTAATACTTTAACTTTTGCTATTTAGATTAATCTCCCTTAAAATATAATATATAAACTATTTAAAAATCTGAATTAATAAAGGATACCGCCATTCCGGACGGTTGGTTATTCAATTTAATCTGGTTAACCTGACTTAATGAGGATACCGCCACACTGGACGGTTGGTTGTTTATATTTCTGTTCCGCCTTATGCTGGTATATTTGAATTTGACTTAATCAGGATACCGCCATTCCGGACGATTGGTTTAAAATATCACAAGATTATATATTATTTTATGGGAGATATCTAAATAGTAAATAGTAGAAGTTAATTCCTTTTACCTTAGCATTTTATTTATTTTTCCGCATTTACTTTTTAGTAATTTTTATGTCTTTTTACTTGTCCTAACTATGTATTGTAACTAAGTTAGTTTTCTAGGGTTGTGATGAAATCTAATATCACCGGTTTATAAAAGGTTATTTTATAGTTTGGGTAATTTAAAGGTTTATTTATTAAGGCTTAAATGCTTCTTGTTGTTTGATCACCAATAAGATTGATGTGGTAAATCTAAAATGAACTAGACATAGGGATTTTAGGTTTCAACCTTTGACTTAATAGCCCATGATCTTCTTTGAGGATAGATAACCCTTTAATAGATTTCCTTACATGATAGACATATACCTGTCGGGCGGGGGTAACCATAATTGGAACTTAAACTTAATGAATTCAGGTAATTTAATTGACATAGACATATTATTCAATTGGATTAAACTGGGTATTTGTGTCTGACCATCGACAGATGCATTCGCATAAATTCGTGTTCCAGGTTAGTAAACTGATTTATTACACAAATAAAAATAATCACTTCATCTTTTTAAAGATATTAGAAAGATTCACAACCCTAGATCTTTGAGTCTTTTATTTTCCTTAGTATTTTCTTTTGTCTTTTATTTATTTATTTATTTATTTAGCAAATCTACAAAGCAAATCATTTCAAGCAATCAATCACTTCTCCCTTAATTAGATATTTGTAAATAATAGATTCAACAATTAATGACCACAGTAGGAATTAAGTCCTCGTGGGATCGATATTTTTATACTACTTGAACGATACGTGCGCTTGCGTTATACGTGTGTGTTTACGCCGGTCAAGTTTTTGGCGCTGTTGCCGGGGACTTATTTTTCTTGAGTTATTAATTTTGAAGCTATCTAATTTACTTGTATCTAATTTTCTTTATTATTATCTGTACTTTTTATTTCTTTCTTTTGTTTTCAGGTGATTAAAAAAATGGAACATTTTGAAAAATTACAAGCTTTACTAGAAGAAGATACACCCCAAATCCGGGAGCAACAGTCTAGTTTTCTGAGGCCTGTTGTCCAGCCCAACAACTATCACTGGAAGCCAGAACCAAGCAACACTACATTTGCTCATCAGAATGAAATGGGGAGATGTGTAATATGTGATGGTAACCACCCGAGCGATCAATGTATATACCTTTCAGAGTGGCAGAATTATTGGAATCATTCAAGGTACGTAGAATTATCACATTTTCCATCTTATCCACCATCTATCTATGATCTTCATCAAGAACCAGATCTATCAGAGGAAGATCAGTTGAATGACATGCTAAAAGATTGGCTCAAGAAACGAGAAGTTCAATTTGATGTACAAATTCAGAGTCAAGCAGCGTCTATACAGAGGATGACAGATCAAGTTAGACAACTAACAGACAACCTGAATCACATGTCTCACGGAGCAAATTCAAATAATACTGAAGAAGCCTTCGAATATCCTAAAATTCATCATGACATCATAACAGAGGACGAGGCTGAGCAGTATCAAGAATCAGAGGTATCAGTTCAGGAGCCTGCACCAACAAAGTCTCAATTTGATTTTTATTATTCTGACTCTGACGAGGATGAAGAAGCTGAGTTACTTGTACCAACTGCACCAACAAGGAAGGATGAAACTTTCCATCCTCAGAATGCAGATCTTGGAGAATGCTTTGCACTAATGTTTGAAGACGATCTACCTAAGCCAATCAGTTCACTCAGATCAGAGGATGAAGACCTAAAATCTGACATTTCTTTACATTCTCACATTGATATTATAGGAGCATGTATTTCACAGATGACAGATGAAGAACTGAATGCTGAGATCCTAAAATTCATCTGTGAAGAAAAGATGGAGCAAGAAGAAGAGCAAATAAGGAGCAATTGTCAGACAAAATTAAAGATACACATTCAGGCGAAACATCACTGTTTTGGAGAGTACAATTTAAAGATATTACTCAGAAACTTGACAGAATGGAAATCTCATTCCAAGTCAAGCACCATACAAGACCTCCTGATTTTCTTTCTTTCTTTTCAGGAAACACTGGAGCAACAAAAGTTAAAAAGGTGGCACAAGTACTGAATGGGACAAAATTCTTTTTACCACCGTACCGTTGGAAGAGACCTTTCAAAAGCAACGCACATTGGAATGTCTTTAATCGGACATCCAAAACGACGCTGAAACCGCCTTGACAGATAGATTTTAGTCACGTCTGGCTGAAGACGAAAAATTTAGCGCTAGCAGGGAGGCAACCCATGCAATTTGTTGTAATTTTTGTTTTCATATTTCATGTTGTAGAATTTTTAATTTTGTGTGTTGTTTTGTAGGGAAAAGCACAAACGGAGCATTTTAAGACAGAATGAATGATGTTTGGCAATCATAAAGATGAGAACCAATTCATTAGCAATGGCTGAGTAAAGAATTAATTCTTGAGACACATCCTAATGGATTTATATACCAAACGAGTGGCGTATTGCGTACACAATTCTGTTGCCTTAATTATTGCTTTGATTTGCTTTTCTGTTGTAATTATCTTTATTTTCGTAGACAGGATCCAGACTTTTTTACCTTTCACGATTTCTTTTGTTTTGTTTAAGCTAACAAGCTTCCTTTGGAAGATACTAGTGCTATTATTACTCACCCTTTTTCAGGTACTATAAATTCAGCTCGTCATTGCACTTTTGAAGGCATCCAGAGTTGAGAAAGAAATACATAAAACATGGAAGCCACTTCAAGAAGACGAGTTGAAAACATTTGCGTGTTTTGCGGTAGTACTGTTGGTACTAAACCACAATACATAGAGGCATCAAAGGAATTGGGTCGAGTCTTAGCTGCAAGGAATATGCACTTAATATATGGCGGAGGAAATCTTGGACTAATGGGGATCGTTTCAAAGGCTGTACAGGAAGAAGGCAGTCACGTTTTGGGAATCATCCCAAAACCCTTGGCAGAAGCGAATCTTATTGGATCATCAAACGGAGAGGAACTGATCGTGCCAGGTATGTCTGAACGACTGGTAGAAATGATTAACAGTTCTGATGCTTTTATCGCTTTGCCAGGTGGCTTGGGCACATTGGAGGAAATTTTTATAGTTCTATCTTGGGCAAACTTGAACATACATCAGAAACCAATTGGGCTGCATAACGTTGATGGATTTTATGATTTTCTTTGTGTGTTTCTTGATGATGCCCGGAGAAATGGGTTCCTGTCAAAACCTATGAAAGAACTACTTTTTACTGCCAGAACTGCTCCGGATCTAATAGACCAACTCATAGCCTATGAACCACAAATTGACCCTGTCCTTTCAAAGATAAAATGGTCCGAGGATGATCGTGGTAAGAGGCGTCGAATAAATCTGGATCTTAACCTTTAATTTTCCTGTAGAATTTCAGCTAACCAGGTACTATCTTCTAAACTATTCTTTTACTATTTAAGACATTGGGAACACTGTCTCATTTAGGTTTGGAGGAGGAAATAATTGGTTAGTATCTTATTTATTTTTGTTATATTTTTAGTCCTAAATTTTTCGAAAAATAAAAACAAAGGCATATTTAAAGCTAGGTGATGGTTTAGTGTCTTCCTTCACTCACTACCTCTCTATAAGGAAAAGCTGTGAAGGCACCTAGATAATCATTCACCAATAGCTTGTTGTGATAGACTAGTTTGGAGGACTCGTTGTTTATTCCTGACACCAAGCGATAAGAGCCTAAGAGGCTTGGGTACTTAAGTGAGCCTCGCTCCACCCTCCCTCTGGGGAATCTACAATGGGAATTCCATTCGACAGTTAGTCACACACCATGACCAGTAGAAGTTATTTCTTTATGTTTATGGTTTTTATATTGACTAAAAAGGTGAAATTGGTAAGAAATAGCTGTGTAAGGAATTCTCACTCCAGATACGTATTTCAAACCCATTTTTCAAACAAGTTAATTTTTGTTTATTTCCTTTTGAATTATTTTATTTGTAAAATTCTCCATAAAACTGACTAAAAATGGATCTTCATATACTAAGTTGGCAGATATTATCAACATACATGGTAACATACAGACATAGGATAAAATTGAAAAGATTGTAATATTCAGTGCTATAGTTTAATTGGAGAAGCATCTCAAAAAAAGTGATGGAATAAAACAAAAACAAAAAACATCTGAGATCCGAGTTATTAAGTCTGTAAGGGTGTTTTAACACCTAGTGCCCTAAAACCAACTGGTTTGGGAGTCACTGGCCCAAAGCTCGCTACATGGATCAAAAAGATGATAGAAAATAAATATATATATCTGAAGTCTGAGTAATTAAGTCCGTTGGGGTGTCTTAACACCTAATGCCCTAAAGCCAACTGGTTTAGGAGTCACCGACCTAAAGCTCGCTACATAGATGGAAGATATTGTATATAAATAAAAAAAATAGAGAAAAAAAAAATCAAAAAAAAATCAGAAAAATCAGAAAATTTATTCCATTACTACAAAAAGGTGTGAATTCTGATAAAACTTTAGGACAAAAATATTACTCTCTTATCAACTTCACTTATGACTGTTGTGGGCAAAATGAGTTATTTAATATTTTGTTGGCTGTGTATATGGAGAATGGTAAAAATAATCGGAGAATTTACTTATTTAGTAATTTAGAATGAAAAACAAAACAAACTAGTAACTTGGAGTAGAAGTTTCACCTGATTAAGTCACTAACTTCTTTATTCTCTTTTCTCTTATCTTTTTGCTTTTTGTGGCATTAGTTTCACTACTTTTTTTACTTTTATAAAATATTTGTGGGTATCATTGCTGTAAACTCTCACGAGACTACAACTCGTCCACTAGGGACACCTAGGGGTTTAAAGGCTTGTTGCATATGCTAAATGCAATTGTGATCCCTACGAAAGTGGCTTAGTTAAAATTTTATTATGTTATTTTATTTTGCTCGAGAACTAGCAAAATGTTAGGTTTGGGGGTGTGATGAGTGATAAATGTATCACTATTTCCCACTCATTTAACTTAATATTTTGTATAGTTTCTTGAGTTTTGTGAATAGTTTGATGTGTTTTGTGTTATTTTGTAGATAAATAAAGTTTCAGGACATCCTGGAGGTGATTTGAAGTAAAACTGTGAAATTTGGTGAAATTTGGCAAAAAGGGTATTTTGGTAATTTTGGGCGTCCCGATACAAAGGGTATTTTGGTAATTTTGGGCATCCCGACACCAAAATAAAGTTTCAGGACATTCTGGAGGTGATTTGGAGCAATACTGTGAAATTTGGCAAAAATGGTATTTTGGTAATTTTGAGCGTCCCACACCGAGGGTATTTTGGTAATTGCACCGCATGCCACGTGTCAAAAATTCAACGAGCCATTTTTTTTAGCCACCATGCCACGTGTCGAAAATTTAGCGATTCAAAAAAAATATAATAAATAATAAAATAAAAAAAATCAGAAAAATAATAATAAAAAAATAGATTTTTTTGCCTATAAATAGATTTTGAATTTTTTTTCAAATGTACCTCATCCTCTGAAATCCTTATAAATAAAAGAGAGTTCTTCTTATTTTCTTCTTATATCAGTTTTATTTACGCTTTGTAGTAGTAATTCTATTCATCTATGAGGGGGTAACTTCTCTATGCTGAGGTAATAAGGTAATACTTTTACTTTTGCTATTTAGATTAATCTCCCTTAAAATATAATATATAACTATTTAAAAATCTGAATTAATAAAGGATACCGCCATTTCCGGACGGTTGGTTATTCAATTTAATCTGGTTAACCTGACTTAATGAGGATACCGCCACACTGGACGGTTGGTTTAGTTTATATTTCTGTTCCGCCTTATGGCTGGTATATTTGAATTTGACTTAATTAGGATATCGCCATTCCGGACGGTTGGTTTAAAATATCACAAGATTATATATTATTTTATGGGAGATATCTAAATAGTAAATAGTAGAAGTTAATTCCTTTTACCTTAGCATTTTATTTATTTTTCCGCATTTACTTTTTAGTAATTTTTATGTCTTTTTACTTGTCCTAACTATGTATTGTAACTAAGTTAGTTTTCTAGGGTTGTGATGAAATCTAATATCACCGGTTTATAAAAGGTTATTTTATAGTTTGGGTAATTTAAAGGTTTATTTATTAAGGCTTAAATGCTTCTTGTTGTTTGATCACCAATAAGATTGATGTGGTAAATCTAAAATGAACTAGACATATGGCTTTTAGGTTTCAACCTTTGACTTAATAGCCCACGATCTTCTTTGAGGATAGATAACCCTTTAATAGATTTCCTTACATGATAGACATATACCTGTCGGGCGGGGGTAACCATAATTGGAACTTAAACTTAATGAATTCAGGTAATTTAATTGACATAGACATATGATTCAATTGGATTAAACTGGGTATTTGTGTCTGACCATCGACAGATGCATTCGCATAAATTCGTGTTCCAGGTTAGTAAACTGATTTATTACACAAATATAAAATAATCACTTCATCTTTTTAAAGATATTAGAAAGATTCACAACCCTAGATCTTTGAGTCTTTTATTTTCCTTAGTATTTTCTTTTGTCTTTTATTTATTTATTTATTTATTTTGCAAATCTACAAAGCAAATCATTTCAAGCAATCGATCACTTCTCCCTTAATTAGATATTTGTAAATAAATAGATTCAACAATTAATGACAACAGTAGGAATTAAGTCCTCGTGGGATCGATATTTTTGTACTACTTGAACGATACGTGCGCTTGCGTTATACGTGTGTGTTTACGCCGGTCAATAGTAAAATTGTAGTCTGGGAGCCTAGGTTTGCTTATCGACGTTCTCTCTTGGATTTTATAAGACAGAGGTCGCCTGTTGAAATCTTTGTGGAAAGGTCTACGCTCCATTCTCTGATGGTTCCTCATTTCTGAAGGATGAAGAGGGATTGCGTTGTGTCATTTGGGAATACTATGCATTATATCATTCTGCAAGCTGAAGGAACTCTCTTTATTTTGTTTCTCTTGTCTTCTTCCCACATGATTTCAATTTGGGCCCGTGCTATTGCTTGGTCCATTGTATAGTATCGAAATTTGGTGAGTTTTTTTATAGAGTATGTTTTCGTAGAGTAACCTATTTCTGAAAGCTTCCACTACTGTAGGTGTGGGACACAGGAACTGGGTGACGCATGCTGTCCTAGGCTCGCGGCCTAGTCGGGAGTACGGAGTAACCACGGGGGACTAAACCGGAGAATAATGGAGTCGCCACCCGGTGTGAACCAGGAAAATGAGATTTAAGGCCGCACTCACCCCTCGCAAGGGAAGACCTCAAACTGTTGGGTTCGGAATGGTCCCTTACTTATGTCACTTGTAATGAAAGGATTTGTGTAATAATTTAATCAAGCTTAAGTAACACTTATTTCCAAGAGTATCATGCTTCTAAATTCACATGCACAAAAATAAAACTTACACCTAAATTGGCATATATTTCACATCTAAGATTGCATGCTTGAAAGTACATCAAAGTAGCAGTGAACATACAAATTCATTGGCATATTATATTCACGAAAACACAAGCACACACATTAATCACACAAGCACACATGTAAACATTTTTCCAAGTGGTACGTGGAATTGTATCCCAAGTACAGACCGCACTACCGTCCATTCGGAATCGGCTACGGAATTTACGTCTGGGTTTCCATCCTATATACCACAAGAAATAATACCCGAATGCTATCATGTCATGGATATATGAATTGTAATACGTTAAGCCAAGACGAAGGTAAATGATGCAACCCATGGGATAAACATGTTTTTCATTATGATGCTTACAAAGATAAGAATGACTATATGAGACTTCATAATACATGCATGAATGGTATAGCCAGCCTTATGACATGAGGAGTTGTACTTATGGTAAGCGGCTCAATGGCAGGCGAATTGCGTGAATTTTTTGAGTGCATGGGGACTGTCAACGTGGGGGGCAAGTGCGCGTGAATGGTAGCAATTTGTGAGGCGTGGAGGCTGTGCAGAGGGTTAGGCGTGGACTGTTTACGCGTTTGATTTACGTGGGGTCTGTGAGGCTGTGGTCTTTGTGTTATCGGTCAGTGGAGAGGGGTTGTTGATTTGGGCTTTCATAAGGGACGTGTGGCGTTGTCAAGGTGCAGGTTGTGAGTGGGTTTTGGCTATTGGGCAATATGCGTGGCTAAGCGAGAGTGAGGGCTTCGTGTGGCTTGAAGCTTTGCTGAGGGACGTGAACGTGGCCTTTGTGTGGCGAGAGAGATGGGCATTACGGGTTGTTAGGCGAAAGGACTTGTGGCTTTGAAAGGCTTGATGAATGAGCAATTGTGAGATGCATGTGTATGGCTTTTTGGTTACGTGATCAGAGAGTAGGGTTTAATTTTGTGTTATTTATTTTGGTTCTTGCCGTGGAGTTTTTGAGTGATGAGAGAGCTAGGGGCGTGAAGCTTGATGTGGCTAATGGCTTGAGGCCAAGGGCATGTTAATATGGGTACACCAATGACAATAGGTCGAGCCAAGACAGGAATAGACGATGCAATCAAATAGATGAAAGACACGGCGAATATCGTGGTAAAGGTAGCCTTTTAGGCTTTTCTTCCCCCAAATGGAGAACCTTTTAATCCAACACAATAGGCCCATGCGCCTTTCGTTACAATATGTACAAAGACAAAGATAACTATATCAAACTTAGTGTGCCCGATTGAACATATCTTGATTTCAACCGAACACACATCAATCGGTGCGGCGAAGCATCGTGGTAAAGGATTTTAACCCCTCCAATTAGGGGACCTTTTATCGCACTTACTAAGCCCATGCACTCGATTGCATCATGCATACAAAGAATTAAAAACAATAATATCAAACTTAGTGCGCCCGATTGAACATATCTTGCATTCAACCGAACACACATCAATCGGTGCGGCGAAGATCGTGGTAAAGGATTTTATCCCCTCCAATTAGGGGACCTTTCATCGCACTTACTAAGACCATGCACTCGATTGCATCATGCACACAAAGAATTAAAGATAATAATATCAAACTTAGTGTGCCCGATTGAACATATCTTGCATTCAACCGAACACACATCAATCGGTGCGGCGAAGCATCGTGGTAAAGGATTTTAACCCCTCCAATTAGGGGACCTTTCATCGCACTTACTAATCCCATGCACTCGATTGCATCATGCATAAACAAGTAACATGCATAATTCCAATGACAAAAATAAATAAACCAAAGCAACATAAAACAAAAGAAGGTGCCGTTTACTCAAGCGGTACGTGGAGTTGTATCCCGAGTACAGACCGCACTACCGTCCATTCGGATTCGGCTATGGAATTTACGTCCGGGTTTCCATCCGATATACCGCGAGAGTTGACACATCTTTCATTCTATTTCAAGTTCTCAACATACAATATTTCATGGTACATGCATATTTATCTACTCAAAGGCCACAACATGCATTTTTAACATATCAATCATGCGAATAATACTCAATGAATAATAAAGGTAAAACAGAAAATGAATGTGGAAAATACCCTCAGGTCTAACCTTTTAAGTCGTCTTCGGACTTGCGTTTCACGGAGATCAGAAGGGGTAAAAGATCCTTACTCTTCCGGTTCACTAGCTTAGCGTCTTAACTCGTCGTTCCACTATTTTTCTTGCTGTCTGGGCTTCGTTTTACTGCTGTTTCGGATGCGTCTTCTGCTCACTGTTTCAGGTCTTGTTTTTCTGTTCTAGGGGGCTGTTGGAAAGACTAAAACTCGGCAAAGGGCTGTTGTTTTTTTATGTATTTTCAGGTCACTGTTTTGGCTCGGTTTTTGTCTCGGTTTGGGGCACTATTTCAGGCAGTTCAGGGTATTTTTCCTCACTGTTTAGGGCGATTATGGACTGCTTTTCACGTGGATAATGGCGAGCTGTGGAATTGGGCTTAGTGAAGACGTGATTAGTGTGTGCTAATGGCTACATGCTGTGCGTGGAGAATGGCAATGGGTTTACGCATGAGGCTGCCGAGAGATGGAATGAGACATGTGAGTGGGTATTTGATGAGTGGTATGTTGGCTTACAGTACGTGAATGGCTTGTTTTTAGTGTATGGCGTGATATACTTATGACGGTTGAAGGGTTATTGTGTAGGGTTTTTTGTTGTGAATGAGAGAGGAGATGATGCCGTGTATTGTCATCTTCGAGAGGGAGCTGTGAGCTAGGTTAGTGCATGTTTATATAGAAGATGACTAGGGTTACTCCTTGTCTCACAAGGAATAGGATTTGGCATTAAGAGCAAGGATTTGATTTGGTATTGAGCAAGGAAAGTGAAAGATTTGATGGAGACAAGATTGGTTTAGATTAGGAAGTTTGAATATCTAATTTGTGTTGGTTTAGGAATACAATATTTTTTAATTGGTTAGGATTGATTTAATTAGGCATAACATCTTTTTAATTTAGGTATAAAACATATTTGATTTGTTTAAATTAGGCATGATTATATTTTGTGTTTTATTTAATTGGTAAATGGTTTAAATATTTATTTATTCAATTTAATTAATTTTTCATTTAGTTAATACTTAATTTAATTAATATTTGATTTAATTTGGGTTTGTATTAGGGTGAATGGGCGTGTGGGCTTGGTGTTGTGTTGGTTTGGTGAGTGGTTTATTAAATTAGGAAGTGATTTATTTTAATTTTGGTATTAGATTTTAATTAAATATTGTTTAATTTAATTTAGATTTAATTTAAATTTAATTTGTTTTAATTTAATTTAAATTGGAATTTAATTAATTTTATTTTAATTTACTTTAAATTAGTTAACTTTAATTTAATTTAATTTGATTTGTGGCATGTATTTTAAGGTTTTAATTATTTTGGATTGGGGTGTGTTTTAAAACGGAGGTCCAACAGCGAGCCCGAAGCTAAACAAGCGAGTCAAATTCGACAAAGTACCGATTTCCATCTTTTCCCTTCCGACGTCCGTTTCCCGCGGCTTCCGCGACTTAAAAGGTAGTGCCTCCAAATGAGACTCATCATCGGGATTTATATGCAAAAATACAATGCCTACAGTAGGTTGATGGGGATCTAGAATACTTATCCTCTATTTGTTGAAGCGGACCACGTAGCTTCACAATGATTCTCCTCTCCTTTATTGGATGGCGTTGAGATCATCAGTGGTCTTCTCAAGCTTACAAGAACTTGCAAAATGTTGCACAAACTTATCTTCTAGTTGTTGGTACGACTCAATGGATCTGTATGGTAGATTGATGAACCAGATGAGGGCTGGGCCTGCCAACGTTTCTCTGAATCCTCTGCACATTCCAACTTCCCATTGGTTTGGTGCCAAGCCAGTTGACATCATTTTATATTTGTTGTGTATAACATGGTCGTCTGGGTCTGAGGATCCATCTATTAGCTTCATTTCCGGCGGGCTAAACGTTCGTGGCAGCTCAACTGATGTGATGGCCTCCAAGAATGAAGTGTCTAAAATCGTTCCTGCTATACTCTTTCTAATTGGTAGTCTCACTCCTGGTAGTCTGGAAATAACTGCTTCCTTGAACTCCATCATTTCTTTTCTTATGGTGGATGTAACTTGCTGTGTTTGGTCGACTAAGGAAATTGGCGGATTCCTTGGGCCATGGTCACTTGGTGGGTTATCATTTGCCACTTCGTTAAACACGGGTGGGATCGCAGGATTGCCAGGTTGATCCGGACTGTCGCGATGCTGATAGGTTGAAGAGATTTTCTCCAACTGTCTCTATAGGTTTGCGTTGGATTTTCGCATGGTCAGATTCTCCTATTCTAAAGTTCGTAACCGTTCTTGGAGCATGGCTAATTGTGCTGCCATAGGGTCTGGTGTCTGTTCACTGCTAGAAACCATAAGTAATCGTGCTTTTTAGTGACCGTAGTCTGAGTGATATTTGCCTGCTATGAATCGCTAAGGCCCCATGGTGGGCGCCAAATTATGGATGTTGGTTTTTGCCCGAGGTCCACAATCGAGAATCTGAAGTATAGAGGCACTAGTGAACCTGCAAAACAAAGGTAGAATGAGCGGGGAGTACTACCCACTGATGTGGTGGAAGCCGTAGGCTGTCCGACGCTCAAGTCAGTGGTGTGAACGAGCTGGAAATAATGGAAGAGAAAGGCTTGATGTTACCTTGACTTCTGTGGGATGCCGTAAGAGCGGTGGTCGATATTTAGTGAATAAGAAGCTAAATGAGTTTCAAGTGTGAGAGTTTCAAAAAAACTACCTTGAACAGTGAATCATCTATTCTTTTATAGACTTCTTCAAGGTCAGCTTAAATTTCCTTCATTAATTGCTTGTCAGTTGGGTGTCTGAAACGGCTAACCACGTGAGGGAGTTACTAACCTTGATTTAGGCGTTTTAGGTTTGGGTAACTGATAAGCCAAGAGTTTGTTTGGTAGGCCTCTCTTTGGGCGTGGGCCTAAGAAGGTAATTGGGCCCTGTTCGGAGGGATTGGGCTATCACTGGTGTAAGGCCCTGAAACGAAAAGTCAAACATGCCCTAGCCCAAATTTTGCCCATACACTAGGTAAGTTGATCTTCTCCAAAAGCTATATTTTTCATTAATGAGACATATGGTGTTGAATTATGTATTAGATATATAATGTTGAAATTAGGATAATTAATTATGTTATGATGCTTCGGAAGTATAAACATAATATGCTTATAATTGGTCAAAATGTTTATGTTAGACAAAGACATAAAATTAGAGATTGAAACTCTAGATAATAGCTTGGAGCTAATGCTACCATTCTAGAATCACTTGACCACCTTTGGATGACCTAGAATTATCCACGAGTCACTTCATTGTGGATTCTAATTTGGTTTGTGTTTTGGATTCAAAATTTACGCAAGTGCGTATTTCGAATAAATTTATGTTTTTTTGTAAAAATATTTGATATTTTGAAAAAAATGATTTTTTTATATAACATGTGTTGATGTTGGTTTTGATGTTAAAATTTATTTTGAGTGTTTTGAAAGTGTTTAGGGAATGTTGGAAAGATTTAGGGTTGAAAACCCTAATTCATTCAGCTCTATGTTTCCAGAGAGCTAAAGGCATAATTTAAGAAAGCAAAAAAAAAAAAAAAAATCCAGTGTGTAGTGCGCGCACTATAGCGCACAATCTGCATGCGCATTGTTGCGGGCGAGTCGCGAGCTACGCGCACCGAATCTTGTTTTCTTCTGTTCTTGAGCTGTTGGACTCTGATTCAGTCCCGATTTTTTTTCTTATACACTCGTAATGGAATATAATATTTCATTAAATATTTTAAAATTACACCCATACTTGATATCCACAGGTTATGGGTTCCACATCTTCCCCAACAGAATAGTATCATAGAATCTCTCGTACCTCAAAATACCTTGAATTCACATTACTTACCAATACTTATATCTATATAAACCACATACTTTAAATTAGTACACTTAAGACACATACATATATTATGTTGGATTTGGTGCTTAGAGTGCAAATCTGGATAATGTATAGAACATTATATTTTATTGATTATTAATAAAATAACTATATTTTCATTTAAAACCTTATTAATAATATTTTTATTATACATATTAGACTGATGTATAAATATGTTAAGAATGACATCGACTTTAGAATAGTCATGTAGTAATACTGAACACTTGGTGGTCCGATATTGGGATAAGTACTACTATTGTAAACTATTCTTAAAGTGTGTGTATATATATATTCCTAGTAATTGGTTTTGGAATACAGTCAAATTCCTATAACCTAGAAGACTAGCACATGTCATATATTGGAAATGGAGTTCCAATGGTTTAACCCAATGTACCATGAGCTTTGGAAGCTCGTATAGACGTGTGGGTATTGGTTGGACCGAATATTGAATGCTAGTGATTCTTAATAGTTAGAAATACACACCATCGTCAATAGGAATCTCCTCGAGTCGAGTAGCATATGTAATCATTTGACTATAGGATATCATTGATTTTGTGTGAGATCCTCCACACTTTGATGCCATGTATGTCAGAAACCTTTCATGGTCTGGCCTATAGATGTTCGTTGGGTGTGGACCGATGCACTCAGTAATCAAATACAAATCAAGATATGATCTGTTGGCATGTATGTGTACCATAAGGGGTTTAGGTATCCATGGGAGTAAAGTCATTATTCTTAAGACTTTGGCCAAAGTCGATCACCTAGGGTGGATCACATCAGTTATAAAGAATTTTGGACATGTCGACATGAGATGTGCCTCTTTGGAAATTTGACGGTTGATGAGTGGTAATTATATCACTATTTCCCACTCATTTAACTTAATATTTTGTATAGTTTCTTAAGTTTTGTGAATATTTTGATGTGTTTTGTGTTATTTTTTAGATAAATAAAGTTCAGGACATTCTGGAGGTGATTTGGAACCAAAACAATGAAAATTGGACAAAAATGGCATTTTGGTAATTTGCCGCGTCGCGACGCCCAAGCCTATGGCGTCGCGACGCATAACATATGCCGAACAGTGCTAACCTGTGCCGGGTCTACAAGTCAGAATCTGAGAAAAGTTTGACTTTGCTAACGTGCACCGTGCCACGTGTCACCATCAAAGCCGATCTGCTAACATACGTCGTGCCACGTGTCATCATCCTACGGTGCCGACAGTCGCCATCGCCATGTGTCGCCACGTGTCATTCCACCTGTCAGCCACGTCATCGTCCACATCACCGATTGACTGAGTCAAAGTGCCACGTCATTGCCACGTCATCATCAGCCAATCACAGCGTGCCACATGTCGAAATTCTATGGTGCCGACAGTCACAATCGCCACGTGTCGCCACGTCAGTGCCACATCAGCATCAATTATTGACAAACTTATCCGAAATCGACACGTGGCGAATAAGAATCTGAGCCGACCAATCAGAAGCCACCACGTGTCATAATAATTGAGATCCCAACCACCTTGCCACGTGTCACCTTATCACCTTATCCAGAATCCTACCCGACGAACCAGAAGCTGCCACATCGACACAATCCAGAGTCGCGACGCCAGCTTGGCGTCGCGACGCCAGACCCCTACTGACGCCTTTAAATTCAGCGCAATTTCAGAATTCAAAGCATGTCTTCCTTGAGTTTTGTAAAGACTCTAAGGATTGCATCTTGTGTGTTTAAGTTTTTGTAATTTAAATTTAGCATTTTTACTTTTAGTATTTTTAATTATGCACTTTTACTTTTTGTAATAAAATTTTATTTACTTTTTTTTTTACTTTATGTTTTGTAGTTAATTTACCGCTGGAGTAAAATGTGAAACATTTAATATAATTATCTAGGTAAATCTCAATGAATTATAATTTATAAATTATAATTTAATCGGATTAATTAATGGCAGACTTTATTACCGCGTATATGGTCGGTTTAAATATAAATTACTTTACCGCCTATATGGCTAGTCTATGTGATAGATAATTACCGCCTATATGGCTGGTGTAATTGGACTAAATGGATTACCGCCTATATCGCTGGTTTTAAATGTTTAACATTATTAATTCCTGAGAAAGTATAACATAAAATAATTTATATATTATAATAAATGAGATTCCTAGATAAGAAATATTAAATATGGATCCTCTAACCCCAGCATTTTATTTTATTCTAGGGAAGTGATTAGGGGTGAGCAAAACCGGTTCCGGATAGAACCGGAACCTACCCGAAAAAATTCGGTTTCGCACTAAGTGGAATTGGAACCTACCCAATTAAACAGGGTACCCTATTATTCAGTTCCAATCTGGTTCCGGTCCGGTTTCGAATTACCCTATTTTAAAATATTTTTAATGAAAAGTACATTCCGATACGAGTCCGTAGGAAAAAAACGGGGACCAAATCGGAGTGCGGAAGCTCAAGAATGAAGAAAATGAAGTTACCTAGGCGAAAATGAAGTTAATAAATTCTACTTTGCTACTTAACATAGCTCATTAAGATACATTAAAGTGTTTCAAAATCCACTGACTTAGACAAATTTAATAAATGAGGAGTTACCTGGGCGATGCTGATGATGAACTGACGAAACCGAGGGTGAATAGCAGCTTGTTGCTTAAACTTAACAGCAACAGGTATGCTTAGCATTTTTAGCGTGAGCGTTCCAAGATTCAATACTGGCAAAACCATTACTAACGACTCTTTAAAATTTTTACAATTAAATAATGAACGCCAAATGTTTAAAATTTATGTTCATATAAACTGGTTCCATGGTCCGGTTTCGGTTCCGACCATTTTGGAACCGGAACCTACCCGGATAAAATCGGTTCCTTCATATTTGGAACCAGAACCTACCCGATTACAACCGGTTTCGGTTCCAAACCGGAAAATCGATTCGGTTCCAACCGATTCCGGGTAGAACCGGAACCGGTGCTCACCCCTAGAAGTGATGAAACACAATATTACTACACTTAATAATTGATTTTATTTTTATTGGATAATTCTTTAGTTTGTTTATTGAGTCTTAAGCTTAATGCTTCTTGTTGTCTGTGTTGGACAATTATGGCCCATAGCATCACTATTTATACATATCATGGTGTTGTTGTACAAATTAACTATGTGACAAAGGAAATTGCCCTTTTATCATTTGTAATTAGATTACCAAGATATATAAATGATAAAAGGTCCTTATGATTAGTTCTGGATTGAGATGATATGAGACAGTATCAATCCACGAAGGTTTAATCATTAAATATCCATAGTCAGAGTATTATCGAGATTGGACATCGATAATGCATAAAAAACTAGTATTACACTTGTGCGTGTTGTGGGAGCATAACGACATAATTCTCATATATTTGGGTATAGGATACTCATGCAAGTGTAATAGGAGGTTGTGTTTACCGATGGTACGGAAACAGCTTCGCTCTGAATAGACCCCTCTGTAGGACACAGAAACTTACGACGATGTTCTAGGCTCACGGCCTAGTTGGGAACATGAAATAACATGGAGTCGCCACCCGGTGTGAACCGGGACAACGATTTAAGGCCGCACTCACCCCTCGCAAGGGAAGACCTCAAACCGTTGGGTTCGGAATGGTCCCTTACTTATGCCACTTGTAATGATGTGATTTGTGCAATATCTTAACTGAATCTATGCAACATGCTCAGGAACAACCTATATCTAGTTCATGTCTATAAAGACAAATCCTATGTCTAAATTTTCATGCTTGAAAAGTAAGTTATCACCATGGCAAACACATAATAACACACGACAATCCCATGAACATGCTTCAATTATATAATGCGGAAAACAAATAACAACATAAACATAATGCAAATTCCAAATGCAAAATAAATAACTAATCATGCTTAAAAATAAATAACTAAATAACATACTAGACTAAATCATGCTTACAAAAATAAATAATGTACTAGCAACCTAATCATGCTCAAATACATGGTTCGATGAAACAAAATACGTGTTTCTCAAGTAGTACGTGGCGTTGTATCCCGAGTGCAAACCGCACTACCGTCCATTCAGATTCAGCTACAGAATTTACATCCGAGTTTCCATCCGATATACCATAAAAGAGAACACACATTCCGTTCATCCGGAATTCACATCATGCCTCAACAAACGACTCTCATGCGATAATATATTAAAATAAATAAAAGAAACGAAAGATAATAAGTAAAAAGGGTGCCCTCAGGTCTAACCTCTTTTGTCGTCTCTCGAAAGCGCGTTACACGGCCGTCGAAAGGGTTGATGTTCCGTAACTTTTCCGGTTCACTAATCCAACGTTTTTCCTAGATGTTCCACTGTTTGGGCTACTATTTTCACTCCGTTTCGCTGCTGTTTTGCTGTCATTTTTTGGTCACTATTTCAGGTGTGTTAAGGGACTGTTCTCGGCAGTTTTGGGATGCAGTATTGGGAAATTTTGGGGATTGTTTTGGACAGTTTCGGGGTGCAGTTTTGGGCAGTTTCGGCGGTGTTTCACGGTATTCAGGCAGTGTGAATTCGGGACTGTTTGTGATGAAAAGAGGTGCAGTTTATGGCTGTTTTAGGACGTAATTAGAAGCAATATATGAGACTATTTGCAGCAGTGGACTGGGCTGTACGTGAAGGCTTGTGGAGATGCAAGGGGCTATGGAATTTAGGCAGTTAAGGTTGGCTTATTTGTGGCGATTTTAGGAAGGAAATATGGGCTGTGTGTTGATGATTCATCGATGTGGGATGTAGTTATTAGGTTTGGTGGCTTACGTGAGGAGGGTTGTGGCGAGGCTTGGCTAAAGACGTGAATGGTTTGTTTGTTTATTGTGAGTGGGTTTGTGAAGATAGATGGCGTGGTGCATGGGGGGTTTCAACGTTAGTGGGCTAAGGTTTACGTGAGAGAGAATGAAGTTTGAGATGATGAGGGTTTGCTTTGGCGTGGTTTGTTAAGGTGAGCAGGTGGCGTTAGGGTGATGGCGTGGAGCAGGAAGGCTGGTTGCGTGGAGGGTTAAGGGCTGGCAGTGGCATTGAGCTTAATGAGGTTGAGTGTGAGTGTTTTTCATGAGTTGGCCGAGAGGAGAGAGAAGGGCAGGTTTAGGGTTATTATTTTGTGTGTTTTTTGTGTGAATCTGCCAGGGTTGAATGTGTGGGTTAAGGGTTCTTTTTATACGCCAAGGGAGGGGGTTTACCTTGTTGGAGAAGGAATATAATTTGTGTATTAATTGGGAGATATTTTTAATTATTATGCGATAGGGAAAATCTTTAATTAGGGGAATTGATTTGATTTGTTCTTTTTAATTAAGGATATGGTTTATTTAAATTGGTAGATGATTTAATTAAATTAGGAATGTTATTTTTAGTTTAGGAAATGGGTTTGTTTTAATTAGGAAGGTGATTTATGGAATTTAATTTGAATATTTTAATTTAATTTGTGGCATGTGTTTTAATTGTTTTGGATTGGGCTTGGTGTGTTTAAAAACAGAGGTCCAACAAGCGAACCCGAAGCGAAACAAGCGAGTTAAATCTGACAAAATGCTAATTTCAAACTTTACCCTTCCAACGTCTGTTTCCCGCGGCTTTCACAACTAAAGAGGTAGTGTCTCCATACGAGACTCATCATCGGGCTTATATGCAAAAATGCAGTGCCTACACCCTCATAATTCTATTGGTAGTATGACTATGTGTCTATGGAAGTCCGAATCAGGGTAGGTGTATTTGGTCTTAACCTGAGACTTGCACCGCTAATACTTGCGACAATCAATATACTTTGGTTTTGGTCGTCCAGGGCTTTAACAGGTACTGTGTACTCCTCTTCTGGGTATATTGAGAATCGTAGTGTATTGGGTGTGATGTCAAGACGGAAGTATCACTCCAGTCATAGTGGAGATAATGGTCACGTAGGATACGGAACTAGTGCTCTTATGTACTGCAGTCATCGGGATAATATGACTAGGTAATGATTATCTGATTATAGAGACTAGCTACCAGAGATCCGATATGTGCTTCGTACGGGGCAGACATAATTCCAGCCCCAGGCCTAGCACGTGACATCCGATACTGGATCGAAATATGCTATACTACGTATACTACGCCTGATATAGATCACATATTCCAGTAAGAATATTTCTGGAGAATTGGGTAGGCATGGTGCTTTGCTAGAAGGCAACCATGTCTTGTAAATCGGTAAAAACGTAGTACTAGGTACGTATGTGTTCGGATAGTCCGACGACCGAATTTACTGCCAACATATCCGGGGATCTCATGGGTCGCTTCCCGAAGATTCACCGATGACGTATGACTCGCACTTTATTAATATGCGATTAATTATAAGAGAGAGAAAATTATTTTGGGATTAATTGCGGAGATATTTTATCTGGGATAAAATATTATTATTAAAGAGAGAGAACGATTAATTTGGAATTAATCGATAAATTAATATATTCGATATATTATATGAAATTGGTTTTCGACGCAGAATAAAATTAGATTTTATTTCGGGCGAACGAGTTAATTTAGAATTAATTCATTAGCGACGTGAATAGTAATTTTGCTAGGCATAATTATTTAATTGAATTTGATTTAATTACGTCGCAATGGAAGTTCGTTAATTCGGAATTAGCGAACTCGAGCCCGGGAGTGTTTGCAGGCCCACTCGCATTTGGAATCGAGTGGGGCCCACATGTCACATCACTTGTCACTTTAAAGGTTCTTTTTGGTGATGGGTTTTGGTGAAGTTGGTGTATGCTTGATTTACACTCCAAAGTCATGGCTTGAGTGACCTTTTACCAAATCAACTTTTGGTATTAGATTTAAATTGATTTTTTGAAAATCAAAACTAAGCTAACACAACTCACTCTCTCTTCCCACTCTCCTCACTCTCTCGGCCTTGGGCCATTTTCTTCTTCATTTTCACTGCAATTGCCGAGAATTGAAGGAGAAGCTTACGAAATTTTGTGGCAAAATTTCACTAGTGCTAGCACACATTCGGGGTCTTGCGAAGGTGATAGGGAAACCCACCCGTGAGCAAGGAATCACACATAAAGCTTGGAGCACACTTGGAGGTGGTGACCGAATTTCTTGGAGCACAAAACTGCCACTGCCGAGAGCACCATGGAGGGGGGAAAAGTTTTTTGTTCCTCGCATCGCATAACCGATCAATGTAAGTATGATTTCGCCATGCTTCTTTGTTGTATTCACACATGTTTCTTGCTTGAATTGATCCTTGGGACTTTATAGAAACCCAACAATGGTATCCTGAGCCATTTTGAGCATGAAATTTGATTAGGGTAAAATTTGGGTAAATTGGATTTGAGCATGTTTGAGTGAAATTAATTGTTTGAGCATGCTTGTATATGAATGACTTGGAGTTGTTTGTGATCAATTTTGTGAAAAATTGATTGGATTATTTTTTCCCCAAATTGTAGGCTTGGCTGAAACTTACTGCCCTTAAAAGTCATGGTGATTTTTTGATTTTTGATTCATTGGATGAGTTGAAATCATTAGGGAAATGTTGATTTGAGATTTAATTGGATTGAATTTTGAATTGGACAAATAATCCCTAATTACCGTGGACTTGAAGCATGTAAAATGATGTGATTTTTTGATTCAAATGTGTTGGACATGTGTTGATGATAATAAGCATGATTAATTATATAAATTGATGTTTTGGAAATATTAATTTGAGTAATTAATTATGCCATACACTTTAATTAATTTAATTATGAAATTTGGAATTCTTGGAATTTAATTAATTGGGCCAAATTTGGAATTGGGCTTGTAAAATTGTAATTGGGCTTAATGGGCTTGGTTGGGCCAATGTAAATGAGGTTTCTTTAGAAGTGTTATGCAATCGGGTAGAAGTAATACTTGTGCTAGCGGAAGAGAGGAAATGGAGAGATTTGTTCTAGGAACAATGTGTTAAATATCCATCCGCATATCATTATTATATTTATTTATATGCGCCTTATTATGTGTTTAGAATGCATGTTTAAGGGTGTATGATGATGAGACCTTAACAAAGATAATAAATTGGTTGCCAATTACGCGAAAAAAACCCTCAACATATATTAAGCGTTTTTCCTTCCATTGAGTGATTCTTACTCAAGATCCAAGACTGGCACTGGTTTGTTGGCCAAAGTCAAGACCTTTGTCCGTCGCGGATGTGTTTGAATCATGAAGGCTTTGTTCCATATCGGTGTCTTGTCCAAGTTGTGATTTATTGGACAAAGTCAAGATCACTTCTTGTCCATCGACATCGATTACGAAGCTTTCCATGGTCAATGGGTTCCGCTTAACTGGGATCACTAAGTTTGTTGTGCCAAAGCCAAGGCTTAGTTGATTCAGAGAAAAAAGGTTAGGGAATATATTGGATATATTGGCATATATAAGATATATGTTTCGGACTTGGATGTCCACCTACTGGATCTAGGAATTGGATGGGATCCAATTGATCTTAGAGATCTACCTAGTTAATTATCATACAATTTGTTGGCCAAAGTCAAGATTGTGTGTTATTTAACGAGATCCTAGCCCACTAGGAAACAAGGTTTCCCGAGTACTCCACAGAGGGTTAGAGGCTCGCCGAAAAATAGTGGGAGGAAAGTATTAAATTTGCAATATTCGTTTAGTTACTTGCCATACGTGCTCATTTCAAATTTTTCGTCAATATAAATTAATATAGTAGTTGGACTAATATTTAATCGTTGTTTTAATTGAACAGTTGGACTATATTCAAACTATTTCAATTAATAGTTGATTTTATAATTGGATTATAGTAATCAATATAATTTAATTTAACCAATTAAATTATAGTTGATTATATAGTTAGACTATAGTAATCATTAAAATCAATAGTACCTAAAATCGTTGATTCAATAGTTGGACCATTGGAATCAAGATAAATGAAAGATTAGCGTTTAAAATATAAACCTGGGTGAAAATTTATTTAAACGGCTTTAATTTTCAAATTGGGAATAAAACTTCAGGATAGTCCTGAAAACCGAGAAGTTACTTTATTTGATATAGTGACATCTCGAGCCTAAGCCCGAAGTTGAGCAAATAGTAGAGCATGATCTTTGGAATATTCATGTGATGATAACTTTAGTGCTTAATCCGTTATGATTGCCGCATAGACTCATTAATTTCTTAATCAGAACTAAGGATTAGATCCTTATAGTATGATAATGAAATTGAAGGATCTTCATAGATCTATCCTTAGATCTTAGAAGTACAAATTGCAATAGAAAACTCTTGGAGAGTTAATGGCTATGCTCAAGGAGACAAAGCCAAAGTTTGCAATAAGGCAAGAAGCGCAAGGCACATCTTATTTCGACATTCTAGAAGGCCAAGGCTTGGCCAAAGGCTTCTGGGGTGTGGAAAAGGGGCAAAGGCAAAATCATTACAGTTTTCTGGGAAGACAAAGGACATATCCCAAAATGTCTACCTAAACTGTGGCAAACGGGGTCACTAAAGTGTGACTGCCGTATGGACAAGGCAGACATGAAGGAATAGAAGACGGTGCAAGGCTCCGGCTTCAAATATGTTTGTCATAAATATGTTCACTACTAGTATTAAAATTGGATTTTAGATACTAAAAGTGGTACATAAATATGTAATGGTGTGCAGTATCTGCTGTAAGCAGGATAGTGACTTCAGTTGAGATTTATCTACGAATCGAAAACGGGATGACAGTCGCTGTTTTAACCGTAGAAACCTAAGTTTAGGAACTACCCTTTGGGTGTGTACTTAAATTAGGAAACTATTATAATGTAACTAGTTTGACTAGGAACATTATCTCTATATCAGGGTTTAACCCGTTTCGGGTATACCTTTATATTCTAGAACACTAAAGTTTTTTATTTTATAAAGATGATATTGAGATAAACACATTAGATGTGAATAACAATATTTATATTTTGAATATAAATAAATCTCAAACGTATAACATGACAAACTAATAGCTCAAACTGATTTGATCAGATAAGACTTAATTGTGGCATTGTTGTCTGGGACACAATTAAACAAGACTCGTATATCCACACTTTTGAAGAGTGGATACTAGGACGGATTTGATTCTATTTAAATAATGTCTACGAATCTAGTTTATTGGGCAAAGTGCCTAAAACACCTTTTACTTGGTAAAAGTGTAACTGCCACCGATCTGTTAGCCCTCGTTCATAGTGACGTAAGTGGGCCCATGTCTAGCTAAGCTAGAAGTGGATATGAATATTCGTGACCTTTACAGATGTGGCATCGCGTTATGGTTATATGTTTCTTATGAAACACAAATCGGAAACTTTTAGAGTTTCGATACGAAATAGACAAACAGATCGGCTAAAGTATTAAACCATCACGGTTAGACCATGATGAAAATACTTAAGCAATAAGTTTCTCAAATACTTGAAAGAGTACAATATTCTTTCAATGAGGACTCCTCTCGGAACAAGTCAATTTGACGGTGTGTCCGAACGGAGAAACCGAATTTTGTTAGACATGATAAGGTTAATCATAAGTCGCTCTGAGCTACCATTTCCTTCAACGGATACGCATATACAGTGCAGAACTTATTTTGAATAAGGTTCCATAAAATCTGTTTAACAGATTCATATTAGATATGAACAGAAAAGAAACCTGGTTTTCTCATTCCTGAAGATTTGGGAATGCTAGGCATATGTTTGGATGATACGAAACTAAAACCCAAATCGTATAAGTGCCTAATTTGTAGGTTATCCTAGGGAAACCAAAGCATAGTACTTATACAACTCATGTGAGAATAATTTAATTGTTGCTCACCATGCGGTTTTCCTAAGAGGAATACCTATATGCAGTGGTAAGTGGGAGGAAAGTAAAACTCGATGAAAATCAGAGTAATACTATTCCAGGCATCGATTCCTTAATGGAACACAAATAGTTCATCAAGGATGAAACTATACCAATAATCTTCGAATACACAAGAACCGCGCAAGTCGGAGAGAGTCGGAAAACAACCTGGGGTATGGGTTTATGATCTCACCTCATAAAGATGTCAATCTTATTGAGGAATACGAACTGACTACATATGAGGAAGTGCTACAAGGTATCGACTCCTTATCATTGCAAAGTGCCATGATGTCCGAAATGGATTCCATGTAAACCAACAAGTTTGGATACTAGTTATTGTACCGGAAGGCATTGTGCCTATTGGTACGATATAAGTCTTCAAGGAAGACATACATGGTAGGCAACATACCAACGTACTAAGCTGGGCTTGTAGCGAAAAGGTATCGTTATCAATATTGTGTCGATTACAACGAAACATTTTACTCGTTGCCATGGTTAAATCCTTTTGGATAATGCTTGCTAATGTTGCATGTTTCATTCATGAAATATGGCAGCTGAACGTCAAAATAGTTTTCCTTAACAGAAACCTTTTGGAGGGTGTTAATAACATCCTGACGGTTTTGTCGTACCAAAATGAGCAAACAAGGTTTGCAAGTTATTCGATCCATGAATGGATTGAAGCAAGCATAGCGTTCTTGGAATTATCATTTTGATGTAATCATAATGGTATATGATTTAATTCAAAACGAAAAAGATTCTTGTGTATATAAGGAGGTTAGTGGGAGCGCACTGACAGTGACTGTCCTATATAAGTAATGATAACATATCATTTCTTAGAAATGATATTCTTATAATACAATCGGTGAAAGCTTGGCTTTCAAGAAAATTCTCCGTAGAATCTTGGGAGAAACAACCTTTATTCTAGGAATAAAGATCTACTAGGATAGATTTAAAGTTGTTAACACTCTCCGGGAACTTGTACATTGAAATAAATGTACGCGACCTGGTGTCTCATATGCTTTGAGCATATGGAGTCACAATCAGGCCAATCCAAGTGATAGTCACTGGATTGATGTTAAGAACATCTTTTAGTATCTGAGATGAACTAAGGATGTTTTCTTATTCTATGGAGAAGGATAACTTGAAGTGACTGGGTTCACTACTGCAAGTTTCCAAACCGATAATAACGACTATAAGTCGTAATAACGGTACTATAAAGTTTGAATAACAGAACAGTGAGGTGGAAATCTTCCATGCAAGATACTGTTGCCGAATAAATAACAAAAGCGGGTTATTGCTGCAGCTAAGGCAGCAATAGAAGCCATTTGGGTCGATAATAATCTTAATTAGATTAGGAATAGTTCTGTTAGCAGCTGAGCTAAGCTACAGCACATGCTAAAGAATTAATGGTCTCATCAAGGATCCAAATATATACTTCAAATATTCATCTGATTCCTTCAGATCATACATCGTGGCGATATGATGATCGAATAAATCGCATCAGATGATATCTATGCAAATTCGCTGACAAAAGCTTTTTCCTCAGTAGAAGTTTGAGCAAACCGTACATAGTTCGGGTGTAGGACACTTGACTGATTGGCTATAGGCCAAGTGGGAGATTGTTGGACAATTATGGCCCATAGCATCACTATTTGTACAGATCATGGTGTTGTTTTACAAATTAACTATGTGACAAAGGAAAATGCCTTTTAATCATTTGTAATTAGATTACCAAGATGTATAAATGATAAAAGGTCCTTATGATTAGTTCCGGATTGAGATGATATGAGACAGTATCAATCCACAAAGGTTTAATCATTAAATATCCCTAGTCAGAGTATTATCGAGATTGGACATCGATAATACGTAAAAGACTACTATTACACTTGTGTTCATTGTGGGAGCATAACGACATAGTTCTCATATATTTGGGCATAGGATACTCATGCAAATGTAATAGGAGGTTGTGTTTACCGATGGTACGGAAACAGCTTCGCTCTGGATAGACCCCTCGGAATTCCATTAGTAGTATGACTATTGTCTATGGAAGTCCGAATCAGGGTAGGTGTATTTGGTCTTAACCTGAGACTTACAACGCTAATACTTGCGAAAATCAATATACTTTGGTTTTGGTCGTCCAGGGCTTTAACAGGTTATGTGTACGCCTCTTCTGGGTATATTGAGAATCGTAGTGTATTGGGTGTGATGTCAAGATGGAAGTATCACTCCAGTCATAGTGGAGATGATGGTCACGTAGGATACGGAACTGGTGCTCTTATGTACTGCAATCATCGGGATAATATGACTAGGTCATGATTATCCGATTACTGAGACTAGTTACCAGAGATCCGATATGTGCTTCGTACAGGGAAGACATAATTCCAGCCCCAAGCCTAGCATGTGACATCCGATACTGGATCGAAATATGCTATACTACGTATACTACGCCTGATATAGATCACATATTCCAGTAAGAATATTTCTGGAGAATTGGGTAGGCACGATGCTTTGCTAGAAGCCAACCATGTCTTGTAAATCGGTAAAAACGTATTACTAGGTACGTACGTGTTCGGATAGTCCGACGACCGGATTTACTGCCAACATATCTGGGGATCTCATGGGTCGCTTCCGAAGATTCACCGATGACGTATGACTCGCACTTTATTAATCTGGGATTAATTATAAGAGAGAGAAAATTAATCTGGGATTAATTGCGGAGATATTTTATCTGGGATAAAATATTATTATTAAAGAGAGAGAACGATTAATTTGGAATTAATCGATAAATTAATATATTCGATATATTATACGAAATTGGATTTCGACGCGGAATTAAAATTAGATTTTAATTCGGGCGAACGAGTTAATTTAGAATTAATTCGTTAGCGACATGAATAGTAATTTTGCTAGACATAATTATTTAATTTAATTTGATTTAATTACGTCGCAACGGAAGTTCGTTAATTCGGAATTAGCAAACCCGAGCCCGAGAGTGTTTGCGGGCCCACTCGTATTTGGAATCGAGGGGGGCCCACATGTCACATCACATGTCACATCACTTGTCACTTTAAAGTTGCTTTTTGGTGATGGGTTTTGGTGAAGTTGGTGTATGCTTGATTTACACTCCAAAGTCATGGCTTGAGTGACCTTTTACCAAATCAACTTTTGGTATTAGATTTAAATTGATTTTTTGAAAATCAAAACAAAGCTAACACAACTCACTCTCTCTTCCCACTCTCCTCACTCTCTCGGCCTTGGGCCATTTTCTTCTTCATTTTCACTGCAATTGCCGAGAATTGAAGGAGAAGCTTAATAAATTCTGTGGCAAAATTTCACTAGTGCTAGCACACATTCGGGGTCTTACGAAGGTGATAGGGAAACCCACCCGTGAGCAAGGAATCACACATAAAGCTTGGAGCACACTTGGAGGTGGTGACCGAATTTCTTGGAGCACAAAACTACCCACTGCTGAGAGCACCATGGAGGGGAGAAAAGTTTTTTGTTCCTCGCATCGCATAACCGATCAATGTAAGTATGATTCTGCCATGCTTCTTTGTTGTATTCACACATATTTCTTGCTTTGATTGATCCTTGGGACTTTATAGAAACCCAACAGTCTGATCACCAATAAGATTGTTGTGGTAAACTTAAAATGAACTAGACATATGGATTTTAGGTTTCAGCCTTAGATTCATTAGCCCACGATCTTCCTTGAGGATAGATAACTCTTTAATAGATTTCCTTACATGATAGACATATACATGTCGGGCGGGGTAGCCATAATTGGAACTTGATCTTAATGAATCCAGGTAATTTGGTTGACATAGACATATGGTTCAATTGGGTTATACTGGGTATTTGCGTCTAACCATCGACAGACGCTTTTGCATATTTTCGTGTTTCAGGTTAGCAATCTGATTTATTACACATAGATAAGAGAATCAATTCATCTTTAAAATAATATTGTGTGGAGTCACGACCATAGATCTTTGAGTCTTTTCTTTTATTTTCTTTAGTATTTTCTTTTGAGTCTGTTTTTATTTTAATTAGCAAATCCATATTCAACCAACCAAAAGCAATAAATTCCCTTCTCCCTATAATTAGATACCTGTAAATAAATAGTATCAATAATTAATAACAATAGTAGGAATTAAGTCCTTGTGGGATCGGTATTTTTATACTACTTGAACGATACGTGCGCTTGCGTTATACGTGTGTGTTTACGCCGGTCAACGGTGTATTCTATGTTTCCTAAGAATAACTTGGATAGCCTACGACAGAAAAATTGTTAAACATATGTTATGACCTAGACTAGTATAGTTCAGAAAGGTCATTCATGTTTTTCGTGAATTTGGAGATGGCTGAATTTCGTACATATTAACTAGGCTTATATGACGAACGTGTCTGAACTTAGAGAGTCCCAATATGAAGTGTACTCGTTGAGCACTTGGTGTTAGGGTTGGTGCTCGGAGTGCCAATCCGGATCGTATTTATGTCCGATTCATGAATACGAACAATTATTTTTTCAATAATATTACTTATTTATGGTAGTACTTCTTACTTTTATATATATTCGATCTAATTACGATTAGATTGAAACTAAATAGGATTTAGTGATATGTATATATTAGACACATACCCGATAATATATAATGTAGTGCGCAGCTACAAAGTAGTTTGTAATTGACATTGAGAAGTGTCACTACTAGAAGTATATTATCAAATAAAGTTCCTGGTCAAGATTTACTAACACATGTCGGTTAGTAAAATCCACTGAGACCAGTACACGTCATATATCGAGGCTTGGTCCGATGGTTTATCCCAATGAACCATGAGTCTGGGAGACTCGTATAGACGTGTAGGTGTTTATATTGGATAAACACTGAACGACTCACCGAAGATTTCCTAAAAGATGGTACACCAACGTCAATAGGAATCTTCTCTGGTCAAGTGAGCATATTGGTCCTTTGACTTGAGATACCACTATGGATGTATGAGGTATCCTCCATACTTTGATGATAGTCACGTCACCGATCTATTTAGATCAGACCTCCGCATGTTCATTGGGTGTGGACCGATCCTCATGATTTCCTGTGCGTATCAAGATGGGATCCGTCAGTTCTGTGTATAGAGCATAGGTATTCAATATGGAATTAGCAATCTGTTAAATCCATGGGCCTGTGGTACACTATAGAAATAATTTCTAAGTGTTATTAAGAGATTGCTAATAGAATTGTCGACGAGATTATACCTATAGAGATTTGACATTTTTATCAATATCTCTGGAATAATCTGAATAACTGTGACGGGGGGATTATATATATGTGATGACCTCGACCTGTATGATTCAACGAGTTTATCTGTGGTCGTCATAATTTACGGGTGGGTAGATTATGGACACGAAATTGGATTTCGTGAAGGATATGCCTGAATCTAGAGAGTCTCACTAATTAAACATACTCGTATAGAACTAGGGCAATTATTATAAATAATATTGATTATTTATAAATCGTTTAACGGTTAAACGAAAAGATACATGCTTAGGGACTATTCGGTCATTTCCAAGTTAATGTGTATTTAGATTAAATACTTGATTTTATTAAATACATATTAAGTTTTTGGTCAAATAAATTATTTGACACATGTTACAAATAGATGTATTATGGAATATATAAAGTAAATATGATACATGTATTTAGATATTTATAATAAGTAATTATCTAATTATTTAATTGTTAAATAATTAGAATAATTAAATACATTTATCTTTATCATCATTATGCTTTTAAATGGCAAGAAAATGTAGCAAAATTGAATTTGGCTTTTTTAATATTGATTAAAATTGCAAAATTTTTATTTCCAAAAATGCCCAATTTCGTTCCTAACCCTACATATGTAAGGGTTTCATTTTTCATTTGCAATTTTGTGTGTTAAGCTTCCAAAAAATATTACAAAAGATAGTTGAGAGAAAAATGTGAAGAAAATAAGAAGATTTGAAGAAAACTTAAACTTTTGTAAGTTTTTTCAATTCCTTTTCAACTAGAAAAATATTTCTAGGGTTCCATGGAATCACAAATGATTTTTGGTTGTTTCTCTACTATTTTAGTTTTGTAATATGATGGTTGGAAGTATGAATGAAAGATGTATGCATGTATATAAACAAAGTTGGCTTATTAATGGTTAATAAGCACACTTTTGGCCATTTGATGGTGATATTGCCATTCTAGAGTTATTTAGCCACTCATAAATGACCTAGAGTTGTTCTTGAGTTGTTTCATGGTGGTTAGACTTGTTTGGTGTGGTAAGGATTGAATTAAAGTATTGAATTTGTTTAATTTGGTGTAATTTTTCAATTCATGGAAATTGTAAAATTAGGGTTCCTAACCCTTTTTAAATTTGGGGATTTTCATATATGTGTTGTAATTTGATGTATATATGATGTATATTAAATTTGAGATTGATTAGATTTGATCTTGACTTGTTTTGAACTAAAAATGACCAAATTGCAAATCCTTAAAAATTAAGGGACCTTTCGGCAATTTGGGAAAAATTGTTTTCTTGAATTGAAATTTGTATTTTCATTTATAAGACATGTATAAATCATTTTGGTATTGATTTGGAATCACCTAATTATGTATTTAACAAATTAGGACTAAAATGATCAAAATGTAAAGTTTATAGGCATTTCCGTAATTACTGAAAAATCTAGAAAAATTTTTTGATTTCTTTTTTTAATGTACATTTGATGTACAAATCATTTTGTTGTGATTGGAAATCACCTAAGCTTGGTTTGAACAACTTAGGACTAAAAATGATTAAAATTGAAAGTTTTGGGGTTGTATGGTAATTTACTGAAATTATGATTTTTGGGTTAAATTTTTTTTTTTTTTGTATTGAGTGATTAAAATAAATAAGTTTATTTTAATTACCCAATAAAAATTAAAGAAATGGGAAAATTTGATTTTCCCTCATTCTGTTGCGTAACCCGGGTATTTTGCCAAAAACGCTAATGAAAATGGTATCAGAGCAGGTCTGAACCTTAACACAAGATGTGAATATGTCTTTAAATTCAATTTTTAATTTTTTCTTTACTTTATGCATGCTTGTATTTATTTAATTTGATTAAATTAAATGTGTAACATTTTTGCAGAAAATCCCTAATCAATAAGGTTTTAAAGTAATATGTATTAGATGCATATTTCTTGGTCCGTCTTGTCAATACGCTTTTTGGATATCTGTTCTATGGCTGCATCCGAGAAAGTGCCAAAGCAGTGAGGGTGTAGTTGATATAAATTTATCTATACTGGATGTATATGTGATACTAGATAAATTCAAGCGAAAGCGGAAATCCTGAACGTGCCAAAGCTGTCAGGACTACATAAGTATCTTGAATTTATCATTGACAACTTTAACCTTGGTACGCCTGTGAACGTGTCAAAGCTGTCACAATGAGAAATGACTAGGACCGGAACCTAGGAGTCACTAGTGAGTGATTGACAATGAGTTGTCTACCGAATGAATATACGTAGGCGAGAACGTGCCAAAGTTGTGAGTCGAAATATATTCATGGGGTTCACCTCTCACTATGGAATTCAATTTAATCATTGAATTCCCGTTTTCCGTTGGGGATTACGGTATTACGTAAAATAGTGGAGGCACTGCTTGGTTAAAAAATTCCATAACTAAAGCAGTGTGTAATATTATAAAAATTGCTGCTTATGTTTCCTTTATTCTATTGTATTGATAGAATTAAAACTTTTATTTCACTGCATGCATATTATTTGCATATGTTTTTTTACTTTTCTTATGGTTGTAGATTTCTAGAATAGGTTCTAGATTTAGAGTAGGCTTGGATATTATTAGATTAGTTAAAACCATTGGGAACTGTTGTTCCGATTTTCTTGAAAAATCAATATGGTTAGTGACTTAGATTCTAAGTCACGATAAATAATCTAGATAGATATCCGTTTTAGGATATAATAGTCTAGAGAGAATAGTTTCTTTTGCAGTAAGAATTGAAGTGAATTAGTTCATGTCTCGAGATTCTTGACTGGTATTAAGAAAACCCTATTAGGTATTTGTTTATTTGATAATGACGTTTCTTGGCTTTAATGACCTTTAGACGTAATGTGTATGACACAGTTTGCTAATCAATTATTTACAATTGTTGTGAATAGTTTAAGGAAAATTATAAAGCTAAAGAAAGGAGATGCATATAGTTGTGTATAGGAAATATCGATTTTCACAATACAACAACTATAGATATTGGATATTGTATGGGCCAAATTGGGCCCAATGGTAAAACTGACATTTCACCTCTGGGCCAACCACGAAACCAGAGATCCAAGGCCAACTATCAAAAACCAGTTTAAAAATCAATATCGGGCCGAGAGACCGTACCAGCCCAAATCCCATCGCCACTGATGGATCAGATCAGGATGGCCTACAGACTTATTAGTTACCAGGTTAGGAAAATGCCTAAACTCATAAACCCCAGCAATTAAATCAGCAGTTATAGAGATTCCAACGGATAGAGAAAGAGTCATAAACTCCACTATTAAGTCAACAGTTACAAAGATTCCAACGGGTAGTGGAAGGGTAAATGACCCCACATCAGAGGACTTATAAAAGAGAAGATTCATTGCATGGAGGATGGGCGAACATTACACAGTTCTACAGCATATCACCCGAGAAATAACAACACCCTGCCCTCACGGCAAACAAACAGAGATAGAGGTAACTTCATTCCTTATTCTATCTACTTCCGTCTTATCCACACTACTGACTTGGGCGTCGGACAGCCTACGGCTTCCACCACACCGGTAGGCAATACTCACCGCTCATACTACCCATATTTTGCAGGTTCACTAGTGCCATTTAAATCCAGATTCTCGATTGTGGGTCTCATGTGAAAACTCGTATCCACAAGTTGGCGCCTACTGTGGGGCCCTAAGCGAATATTACGAACGAAGATCTCTCAACTCACTCTCTTCAAAATGATTGGTAATGTCTTCTGGCAATGAACAGACGTCAGACCCTATGGCGACACAATTAGCCATGCTCCAGGAACGATTACAAGCTTTAGAAGAAGAGAATCTGACCATGCGAAACTCCAATGTGAGTCTACAGAAGCAACTAGAGCAGTTATCCTCAACTTCTCAGCTTCACGACATCCCTGATCAAACCGGCAATCCAAGCAGTCCAACAGTCCCAACCGCATCTGATGGGCTGGTTGACGACAACCCACCGATTCCCCATGGTCTGAGGAATACCCCGACTTCCTCTTTTGACCAAACTCAGCAAGTTGCATCCACCATAAGAAGAGAAATGATGAAATTCAAATAAGCAGTCATATCCATACTACCGGGGGTAAGGTTTCCAATTAGGAAGAGCAGAGCTGGAACGATTTCTGATACTCCATTCGTGGAGACAATAGTAGCTGTTGAATTGCCTCGAAAGTTTAGCCCGTCTGAAATGAAGCTATATGACGGATCCACAGATCCAGACGACCATGTAATACATTACAAGTACAATATGATGTCAACTGCTTGGCACCAAGCCAATGGGAAGCTGGAATGTGCAGAGGCTTTAGAGAAATGTTGGCAGGACCAGCCCTTACCTGGTTCATCAACCTACCCTACTGATCCATCGAGTCGTACCAACAACTAGCAGACAAGTTAACATTTAAACTCATAAACCCCACCAATTAAATCAACAGTTATGGAGATTCCAATAGATAGAGAAAGAGTTATAAAATCCACCATTAAGTCAACAGTTACAAAGATTCCAACGGGTAGTGGAAAGGTAAATGACCCCACATCAAAGGACTTATAAAAGAGAATAGTCAAGGCATAGAGGAGGGGTAAACATTACACAGTTCTACAGCATATCACCCGAGAAATAACAACACCCTGCCCTCACGGCAAACAAACAGAGATAGAGGTAACTTCAGGCCTTATTCTCTCTACTTCCGTCTTATCCACACTACTGACTTGGGCGTCGGAGAGCCTACGGTTTCCACCACACCGGTGGGCAGTACTGTCCGCTCATACTACCAATGTTTTGCATGTTTGCTAGTGCCCTTAAATTCCAGATTCTCGATTGTGGGTCTCAGGTGAAAACTCGTATCCACATATATCATATCTCTCATCTAGTTATTTAAAATATTGTTTAATGATTGATTTGATATTTGATATCAGAACTTGTGACTATTGGATAGTTACTTGTTCTTTATAAACTGTTATTACATATTTTAAATGACTAGTAGTGTCATTGATATAGAGATAAACATTAAGAAAAATATTTGGTTAACTAAATAACTTAGAACAATGCTTTATGAGATTTTATCACATAAGTATTAGATGCTTATTCTGTATGGTAAATGATGGTCTGATACGAGATCACACCACATATCCTTATCCATTTATTGAATATTATATTTAGGAAGTGATTAAATCTCATTTAACCAATCATCGTCATTGGACCACAGATTTATGAAACTAATACATTAGATGTATGTAGTTTCATGAATTAGAAATTGCATTGGATAGTCTTCTTTACTTCGTAACTTAGTTAATGAGTTGTCAGGATTTAGTTACGTGTTTCTAAAAGAACACATATTGAACATCTTGAATGGTTCGAGAACTTTTAATATGTTTCTGATGAAATGCGAATTGAATATTTTGACTGGTTCAAAGATATTCGATTTGAAGTATTGAAAACTATATCACTAAAATTCATCGTGAGTCTTTGAATTATTCAAAGATGTTTGATATGATCAAACATATGAATTTATAGCAATTAGTTCTAAAGTTATTCAAATATGATTCTTACTCAATATTATTCTTCTACGATTCTATCGTGATGGAATTGGTCAGTGAGAGAAATCGAATCTTATATGATTTGATTCGTTTGATATTGAGTGTTACCAAATTAATTTCAATACTCTTGGGGATATGCTCCATTAACACTATTCATCCTTTTAATTAATGTTCCATTAGTTTCTACAGTTACTTATTTGATATGTATAGGTGAAAATTCGAATCTTGAAAAGTTTGAGATTTGAATCTTTCTTTTGTATAATATTTATATAATTGAAAGTACTTATGTCTCGGAGGTACAAGTAAAAGTTTATCACATATTATATTTAATAGAATATTGTATTCTATTTCATAGAATATCTCTTCTACGATCCCGAGTAATAAAATTATTTTATTACTGGTGCGTAACATCGGATGTTAACCATTGTAGAAAAGACTTGACTTATTGAAGTCAAATGTGAGAGTAATAAACTGTAAATGGAACTGCATAATTAATAAGATGAAAAAACCCTAAGACATCTTTTATGTAAGTTCAATAAGATGTCAGAATCATTACAAAGTATTTGATATCTAATGGTTTTGTTTTTTTCTTATCGAAGAAAATTATCTTATAACTTACAGTGGGAGCAATATTTGATATCGATTCCGGAAGTTAGATTAGACCATAGATATAAGATTGTTCATAGCTTACTACGATCAAGTTTTGAACTTGATTGAGCTTTTGTTATGAATCGTTCATTAAATGTGCAAATGGTTTGTGCAATAAAGCAAAGTGAGCTTATTAAAGGTTTGACCTTTATAGTATGACAGTGAGAAAAGTTATACTCATCAATCTATTGTAGATTCTGAGAAAACTTGTCTCTAGTCGTACTAATTGAACGATTAAAGAACTGTTGGTTAATGTTGATATTAAACTTTATATTTTGGTTAAAGAATGCAAAGTGGCGTTCCTGAATGGTTTCTTCGAATAAGAGATACGTTGTGATTTCTTTGTTTCAAGAGTTCATTCTAGAATGGCCCTAGAGTTTGTATTCTGCTAAGATCACAGTTTGATATACTAGCTTATAGAGCCTATTGTAGACTCAGATAAGCTTTCCGGAAATCTGTGTTTTCTAATTTTGATAACAGTCAGATTGTCTGATTTTATCAAAGTATAGAAAATACATATATGTTAGTAGGGTTAGTGGGAGCGTACAAATTCTTTCTAGATTGTATATCCTAACGACATTATCATTTTTAATGTAATAATGAGATGTTAGTAAGGTAAAAGGTTTACCTAAGTCTTTTTTTCTCCTGAAATCAGTGGGAGTAGTCTTTGTTATATTTGATATAAAGTTTTTAATATGATATAAAACAAGAGACTTGTGAGATACTCTCATTAGTCGTGCATTAGATATAATCTAATAAAAGACACAATAAGACTATATGTGTGACAGTTAGTATAACTGTTTGACAGTTAGTGTGTCTCTTGTATATAGTATTCATCTTTTGTGAATGATGATTCCTTTGTCGAAAGAGAAGTTGATTAAAATGTCTAGTCAATCTTATATATCATAGGATGATGACGTAATGAATACTATATTATATACGACTAAAAGACATCAATTTAATCGTAATTGTTACGAACTATTCTGATACGCTATAGACCATAGGATGTGTCTGAACATGTTCTTTGTTATCTTTGAGATATTAAGAACGAGTTTCTTATTCATGGAAAATATAGTCTGCAACCACGAGGGTCTGATTAGTTTGAGTCTAATTATGATGTTAGATGGTCTACATCATAAAAAGTCAGAAAAGATACAGTGGGAGTTTCACGAATGATTCTACTGTGTAAGTGGAATTAATTGTAACTTATGAAGTATTGACTTATGAAGTTGCAAAGTGACCTTATAGATTAAAAGTTTTTGATATTGGTGTTGTGCTTGCAGTTGTCTTCATAGTATTTTAGACCTGATCCCTAAATACTTGGACAGTTCAGTAGCTATAGCACAATATTGATATTGCATTTGAGTCATATTGATGTATAACTTAGGTTAAGAAAAATATGAATCATGCTGATTAAGGGAAACATTTTGGGTTTGTTGAACAAACTCAATATGTTATAGCGAGCTTACTTGTTATTGCCTACCTCTTGAGTACTGGGTCTGCTCTTGAGGACCATGCATATGTAATACATATTTTGATGTGTATATGATACCGTGGATTGACACTAGAGCAATTGGGAGAAATTGTTAGGGTTAGTGCTCAGAGTGCCAATCCGGATCGTATTTATGTCCGATTCATGAATACGAACAATTCCTTTTCCATAATATTACTTATTTATGGTAGTACTTCTTGCTTTTATATACATATTTGATCTAATTACGACTAGATTGAAACTAAATAGGATTTAGTGATATGTATATATTAGAAAAAGACCCGATAATATATAATGTAGTGCGCAGTTACAAAGTAGTTTATAATTGACATTGGGAAGTGTCACTACTCGAAGTATATTATCAAATAAAGTTCCTGGTCAAGATTTACTAACACAGGTCAGTTAGTAACCGTTGAGACAGTATAAATCATATATGGAGACTTGGTCCGATGATTTATCCCAATGAACCATGAATATGGGGAGACTCGTATAGATGTATAGGTGTTTATATTAGATAAACACTGCACGACTCACCGAATATTTCCTAATAGATGGTACACCAACGTCAATAGGAATATTCTCGGGTCAAATGAGCATAATGGTCTTTTGACTTGAGATACCATTGTGGATGTATGAGGTATCCTCCACAATTTGATGACATTCACGTCACCGATCTATTTAGATCAGACCTCCGCCTGTTTGTTTGGTGTGGACTAATCCTTATGATATCATGTGCGTATCAAGAAAGGATCTGTCAGTCCTGTGTACAGAACATAGGTATTCAATATGGAATTAGCAATCTGTTAAATCCATGGGCCCGTAGTACACTGTAGAAATAAGTTATAAGTATTATTAAGAGATTGCTAATAGAATCATCGACATGATTATACCTATAGAGATTTGACATTTTTATCTATATCTCTGGAATAATCCGAATACCTGTGACGGTGGGATTATATGTATGTGATGACATCGACCTGTATGATTCAACGAGTTTATCCGTGGTCGTCATAATTTACGGGTGGGTAGATTATGGACACGAAATTAGATTTCGTAAAGGATATGCCTGAATCTAGAGAGTCTCACTAATTAAACATACTCGTAGAGCACTAGGGCAACTATTATAAATAATATTGATTATTTATAAATCGTTTAACGGTTAAACGAAAAGATACATGCATAGGGGTTATTCGGTCATTTCCAAGTTAATGTGTATTTGGATTAAATACTTGATTTTATTAAATACACATTAAGTTTTTGGTCAAATAAAGTATTTGACACATGTTCCAAATATATGTAATATGGAATATTTAAAGTAAATATGATACATGTATTTAGATATTTGTATTAAGTACTTGTCTAATTATTTAATTGTTAAATAATTAGAATAATTAAATACATTTATCTTTATCATCATTATGCATTTAAATGGCAAAATATGATTGGTGCACATGTATTTTACTTTTTGGAAAGGTAGCAAAATTAAATTTGGCTTCTTTAATATTGATTAAAAATTGCCAAATTTTTATTTCCAAAAATGCCCAATTTCGTTCCTAACCCTACATATATAAGGATTTCATTTTCCATTTGCAATTTTGTATGTTAAGCTTCCAAAAAATATTACAAAAGACAGTTGAGAGAAAAAAAGGTGAAGAAAAGAAGAAGATTTGAAGAAAACTTAAACTTTTGTAAGTTTTTTCAATTCCTTTTCAACTAGAAAAATGTTTCTAGGGTTCCAAGCTTTAACATATGATGTTTGGTTGTTTCTATACTCTTTTATTTTTGTAATATGATGGTTGGAAGCATGAATGAAAGTTGTATGCATGTATATAAACAAAGTTTGCTTATTAATGGTTAATAAGCACACTTTTGGCCATTTGATGGTGATGTTGCCATTCTAGAGTTGCTTAGCCACTCATAAATTACCTATAATTGTTATTGAGTTGTTTCATGGTGGTGAGACTTGTTTGGTGTGGTAAGGATTGGATTAAAGTATTGAATTTGTTTAATTTGGTGTAATTTGTCAATTTGTGGAAATTATAAAATTAGGGTTCATAACCCTTTCCAAATTTGGGGCTTTTCATATATGTGTTTTAATTTGGTGTATATATGATGTATATTAAATTTGGGATTTATTGGATTTGATCTTGACATGTTTTGAACTAAAAATGACCAAATTGTAAATCTTGGAAAATTAAGGGATCTCTCGGCAATTCGGGAAAAAAAATGTTTTCTTGAATTTAAATTTTTATTTTCATGTATAAGACATGTATAAATCATTTTGGTACTGATTTGGAATCACCTAATTATGTATTTAACAAATGATGACTAAAATGATCAAAATGTAAAGTTTAGGGGCATTTCCGTAATTACTGAAAAATCTGGAAAAATTTTCAGATTTCTGTTTTTAATGTATATTTGATGTACAAATCATTTTTGTTGTGATTGGAAATCACCTAAGCTTGTTTTGAACAACTTAGGACTAAAAATAATTAAAATGGAAAGTTTTGGGGTTGTATGGTAATTTACTGAAATTATGATTTATGGGTTAAAAGTTTCTGTTTTTGAGTATTGAGTGATTAAAATAAATAAGTTTATTTTAATTACCCAAGAAAAATTAAAGAAATGGGAAAATTTGATTTTCCCTCATTCCGCTGCGTAACCTGAGTATTTTGCCCAAAACCCCAACACTTGGGTAACCGATTAATTTTGATAAAAGATAATATTCGATATTATAATTATCAACTAAGATAATAAAATATGATAATAAAATGTTATTGGATAATATTGATTATTTACTTTGACCTAATTGGATTAATTGGATTAATTCAATAATTACACAAAGGCTTAATTGTAAAATCATAATTATCTCTACCATTGGAGGATATTATGGTAATTATAAGTATGTAATAATAGGTGATTTTGATTTTGATTTTATAATATGTGTTGATGTTGGTTTTGATGTTAAAATTAATTTTGGTTGTTTTGAAAGTGTTTAGGGAAGGTTGGATGGATTTAGGGTTGAAAACCCTAATTCCTTCAGCTCTCTGTTTCCAGAGAGCTGAAGGTATAATTGTAGAAAGAAAAAAAAACAGTATGTAGTGCGCGCGGGCTGTGTAGCGCACAGTGTGTACGCGCACTGGAGCGCGCGTCGTATTTTACGCGCACCGAATCTTGTTTTATTCCGTTCTTGAGCTTCTGGACTCTGATTCAGTCCCGATTTTTTCCTATACACTCGTAAAGGAATATAATATTTCTTTAAATATTTTAAAATTACACCCATGCTTTATATCCACGGGTTAGACTCACTCCCGCTGCATGGGGCACCGATCCGACACTAGGGGTTCCACATCTGCCCCAACATATTCATAATATACAAACATATACAGATAATCCAAATCACCTATATCAATCAAAATCATAGCATATTATACCATATACTAAAAATCAATTCAAGTCAAGTTATGAAAATGAGACCTATATGATCTATGCGTAACAGAAAACATACTCAGACGATCGGATACCTTGTAGCTGCTGTCACCGACACCCTAACCTATGCTCTGATTCCATAACTGTAACACTCCACCAGAGGTAGGATACTACCGGTAGGAGACAGGTTTAACCCATCTCCATAAGTCTCTAAATTTACAAAAAAAATCTGGCATGATGTATCCTAAAACTGGACAACCTAGATCTCAGTCTAGCATCAAAACGAACCTGAAACAAACATCATATATCAAAATGGACCTCAGGTCCACACCAACACATCAAATTCATCACCTAAGGGCTTCGTGCTCATATCATCTATCAAAACTCAATGGACAACATCATAAGCAATCACAACATTAACTTAATATATATACAAACAGAGTGCTCAGCTTATCAAACAAAATAATAAATCAAATATCCTAGACATCTAAAACTTCTCACAGGACACTTGCGAGAGTGACTTCCGCTTGGGTGATCCGTGTCTCGAGCATGACTTCCAAAATTGAAATGGTTGACCTATCTTGTAGCCAACCTGTAAAACTAACAAACTGATTTGGTGTGAGTTATAAAACTCAGTAAGTAACCATGATTGTATTATAACAAACAAGTCAAATATAAACTTCAAACAAATAAATCAAACATATCAGCAGTTTATCAGAATTACTAAATTGTTACAAGTTCATATTTTTTTAACTTGTTATTATTCCTTATATTTAACCCATGTCAAACTTTCATATTTACTTATCTACATATGCGCCAATCTAATAGCTAACATCCAAAGCATACAAAGCAAAGCATGAATACCATAAAGTACATCGTTTATATCAAATATACTTCAATCACATAAAACATGAAGTCATTCACATATACTTTTATAACAATTATCCATCTTTAAGATATCATCAAATCGGCAACTCAAATAAATTATCTTCTATTCGGATACCACTATCTTCAATACCAAATCAAACTTACTTTAAATCATGACAAACTTTCTTCAATACCAAAAACCTTATGATAACTTAACGTTCGTATCTCATTCACAATAAATTATATATAATATAATTTAGAACATACATTTTATAGCATCTTATGGTCACACCGATTTACATGTCATTCTTTCATTCCATGCATACATACACCATCCATACATATCACATGATATATCATACATACACATATATTAAAGCATACACAACAGTCAAGGCATTCAGGAACAAACAATCAAGACAACACATACATATGAGTTGGCTCACACATACAATGCTCGTACGACACTTATTACCTATTTTAGAAAAGGTATGAGATGAATGTCGTCCGAACGGATTTCCTAACCAGTTCGGCTACTACACCACCAAATCATTAACCAATTAAACATACACACATGTAAACATATCACGTGTCACATACTCATTACACGATTTCTCATACACAAGCATATACATGACAAACATTGCTTAATCATTCAGACTTAGCCTATACCAACTCAACCTCTATACCGCTAAATCGTATAAATTAATCAACAACAAACTTATCCCAATGACACACATATACACGTACTATTACAAATTCTGAAGCCATAACTTATTTCCTTTACCGATCCTTTATACCCAAATCATACATATCCAATCATCTCATACATATACAAATACTCATTCATATGCTTATACACATGCTTATACATACTCATACATTTACATGCACGAATGCATATTAGTACCGATTCATACACTTCAATACATCTATACATACTGATAAACATTAAGCTCATTTCATGTCTCACTTCAAAGCATATCAATAATAATGATCCATACATGTGGTAGTCGATTATCCTAACCATACGTAATCTCGAACTTCGTTCTCAAGAAAATACCTTAACTATCATCTTTTAACCTAGCATGTCAATCATATATATATATTAAATTAAACACGAAATCACCCATTTAAGTTCTCATCACATGGGTTACTTACCTGGCTTCACGAGCACTTCAGGTACTAGTCACATTTGTCAAAACAAATGATGAAAAAATCTCGGATCTTTCCCCAACAACTAAATCAAGTCTGTTTTCAGTGTTTTCAGTTTCAAAAAATTTAAAACACCATTACAAACTATTCCAAGCCACTAGTTCACCTAAATTCTCGATTTACGTGTTTTTGGAAAATCTTCCTAAAAAATTTTCCGCAAACGCTACGGAATGGTCCTGAACCCTCCGAACCTACCCGGATTTATCCAAACATGTTCGTAATATCATAAATAACTCATAACTATCATCAAAACCAAAACACATCTTTATACACAAAAACTCACTTTTACCGAAAACTTACATATTTTATCGGATCGATCAAACTCGTTCCTTTTTCACTCGAATTCTACCGAATGCTCATATGTAAGATACTAATACCTAACCAATTCAATTTATATAAATACTCTACTCTACGAAGCTACTGGATATATCCGTACATTTAACGGAACACTTGAAATTAGCGGATTTTTACCATGAGGTCTTACTGAGATTTAAGAGGCATATACGGACTCCAAACGATCCCACGAACACGCTGGAATTGACGAAATTTCAATCGGAACTACTGTTCACCATGGGTCACTATTCATCTGAATCTTTCTTCTTCGTTTTGCGTGTAACAGGGCACAAAATAGAAAATATGTCACCACCAACTTGTATTACTCTCTGAGAGCTTCGATTTGGCCAGTGGCTTAGGTCGTGAGACGAAGCGATGAGCCGTGATCGAAAAATTCACTCCGCGTGTTTTCCTCCTCTCCCTCAACGTTCACCAGCATATCAGAATCACCGCTGGCCATTGTTGGCAAGAGAGAGTCTCGGCACACCGACCAGCACCATCTCGCCGGCTGGTGGTGGCCATAGTGGTGGCCGACGAGCCCACTACTCAACGTGCGTGAATGTAGAATGGGGGAGTCAGTGAGAGAAATGTGTGAGGTTATGCCCATTTCGTTAATTCTGAAAACTTTGGGGTATATATAGAAAAGTTTCGGAAAATTATGTTCGGACCCCCAAAAATTACAATTAGGTCATTGTCATGGGACTTCTCGGAAATTCACATTGTTGAATCCCTTCTGATGCAAATTTTGAAAAGTATTAAACACGAAAGTTGTTCATCTCAGAAAAAATGAGTCTGATAGTTTAAGAATCAGCTCAATCAAAGTTCGTTTTCTATTTTTATAATCGAGACAAGAATCTTTTATGCTTATAATGATATAATCAGAAATCGCGTAACCGGTTCTCGAAATCACGAGTTTTCCAAAGCGATAAAGTTTCACTTTAAAATATTCCGATTTATTTTCCAACACATAAACTCTTATTTTATAATAGCATCATGTTCCAAATTCTAAAATTCAATTCAGGAATCTTCTAGAACCGTTCCGAAAATATTCGGGATATTACAAACCTTCATACATTTTATAAGAAGCAAAAACATAGATTTTTCTTTACTCTTCTTTATCATACACTCTCTTGATCATAAAAACACACTACATACATCATCATGGACTTATATCCAATTCACCACTCCTCTTGAGTATAGTTGTATTTGTTGTTTGAATGCTTGTAGGCAATTTCAATTGGTATCAGATCTTAGACTTCTCACAAAGGACTTAACCATCTGAGAATAGATCAAATGACCTATACTAGCTACACAACAAACTTTATCGATGGAGCTTCGACAAATAAACCACCTCTCTACACCGGAACCGACTACAATTATTGAAAGATGAGAATGTTGAACTACCTTCTTACCGCTGATGTGTAATCATACAAAGTGGTCACTAGAGGTTCAAAAATGCTGATGAAGAGAGATAGCGACGATGTGGAATTTCCAAAACCATAATCTGAATAGACCAATGAGGACTACATGAAAGCCTCCAACAATGCAAAGGTTGTCAACCATATCTTTTTTCAATTGATCGGAGCCAAATTAATAAACTTCTAGAGTTTAGCAATGCTTATGAATTATGAAAGTAATTGGAAATGGTCAATAAGGGCATCAATCAAGTTAAATAATCCAAGATCAATCGGTTTATATGTGAGTTTGATCGGTGGTAAACACATACGTAACGCAAGCGCACGTATCGTTCAAGTAGTATAAAATGTATCGATCCTATGAGGACTGAATACCTAACCTATTAATTTATTGAAGTTAAATGTCTACGAGTATCTAATTGATTGATTATTGGTTGGATGGTGATGTTTATCTGAAACAAGTAAATTAAAACAGTACGAAAGTAAATTAAAGGAAAAGTCAATATTATAAAGCTATCTAGGGTCGTGAATCCTTCCAATATCTTTTAAAGATGAAATGATTATCTCATGTTTGTGCAATATATCGGTTTATTAACCTGGAACACGAAGTTATGCAAAATCCTCTTCCGATGGTCAAATGCAAACACCCAAAGTAACCCAAATAACTATATTCTTATGTTTATTAAGAAACTTCAAATTCATTAAGTTTAAGTTCCAATTATGGCTACCCCCGCCCGACAGGTATATTCCTATCCTGTAAGGAAATCTACCTTAAGTGATATTTACCCTAAGGTGAGATCGTGAGTTATTGAGTCTAAGGCTAAACCTAAAATCCATTTTCCAAGTTCATTTTAAGTTTACCAAATCAATCTTCTTAATGGCCAGTTAACAAGAAGCATTAAGACTAAGACTCAATAAATAAACCAATATATTACCCAAGACACAAAATAACCAACTTATAAACCAGTGATATTGGAATTCATCACAACCCTAGATAAGGTATTTAGTTACAACACATATCTAGGATTATGAAAGACATAAATAAAGAAAACAACATAAATTAAACTTGTAAATTAAAAAGGTAAAATAAAACAATAAATAAAATGATGGGTTGGAGGATCCACTTTTATTACTTCTAATTTAGAAATCTCTCTTATTATAATATATAAATTTACATGACATTACCAACCGACCATATAGGCGGTATCATGATTAAGTCAGATTTTTTATTAATTCCAACCGACTATAAAGGCGGTATGTAATTAAGTCAGGTTAAAATCAATTTAATTAAGTCCAACCGACCATAATGGCGGTATCCCATTAAGTCCGGTTTTAAGATAGTTTATATATTATAACTAAGAGAGATTAATCTAAATTATAATAATAAAAGATTTACCTTTCACCCCAACAGAAGGAAGTTACCTACTCATTACTTTAAAGTAAAATAAAGAAAAATTTATTGCTTAAAATAAAAATTAAATACAAGAAAGCTGTAAATAACAAACAAGATACTATCTTCTAGTATTCTTAAGGAAATCCCCAGAAGAAAGTATGAAAATTTCAAATGAATTCGGCCTCAATTTATAGGCAAATTTTGGCTCTGCGCGTCGCGACGTGCCGTTGATTATGTCACGTGGCACGCAGCTTTGACGAGATGATGACACGTGGCTGTCGGTAAAATTATTGGCTCGGTGTCGCGATGCGTGAAGGCTTGCGCGTCGCGACGCTGACGTAATGCTGACGCAAGGAATGACGCATGTCGGCAGGCTGAATTATTGTGCTGACATCATGCTGATGTGGCGATGATGCAGGTGCTGACGTGGAGATGACATGGTGATGACGAGTGTCGGTGGCATAGTAACTGAGGCGCGACGCGTGAAATTATATTTTTACCTTTTTGCCTATTTTTCACAGTTTTGGCCCTGATTTGATTCCATTGAGTCCTGAAATCTTATTTATCTACAAAATACACAAAACACATCAAAATATTCATAAAATATTAAGAAAAACTGGCGGTAAATATTGATATATTTTCCGCTTATCACACCCTCAAACCTAATATTTTGCTAGTCCTCAAGCAAAACAACAAAATAAAATACAATAAACAACTTTAAAATAAAATTAAACTAAGCCACTTTCGTAGGGATCACAGTTGCATTTAGCGTATGCAACAAGCCTTTAAACCCCCTAGGTGTCCCTAGTGGACGAATTAGAGTCAAGTGAGGGCTTACAGCGACGATACCCACAAACGTCAATCAAATGTAAAATCAAACACACAAAACAAGTTAGTGACTAAACAAGTGAAATTTGTATCCAAGTTAAATTACCAAATAAGTAAATTCTCTGATTATTTTTACCATTCTCCATATACACAGCCAGCATGGTATTAATCAAATCATTGTGCCCACGATATTCATGAGTGTAGTTGAAAAGAGAGTAATATTTTTTTCCTAAAATTATATCAGAATTCACACCTTTTTGGCAATGGAATTTTTTTATATATATATAACATCTTCAATCCATATAGCGAGCTTTTGGCCAGTGACTCCCAAGCCAGTTGGCTTTAGGGCACTAGGTGTTAAGACACCCCTACAGACTTAATTACTCGGATCTCAGATGTTTAAAGGTTCTACTGTTTGACGCGAACAATCTCTGCTTACTGAGACAAGACGCCCAGTTACTAAGTAGAAACTTTATTATTATTAACTCAAGCTTTTACCGTTTGACGCGAAAAATCTCTGGTTACTGAGGTAAGATGCCCGATTACTAAATAAAAGCATGGTTAATTATTTATATACACAATTTTTTTTACTCCATTGCTTTCAGATGATTCCTCCAATAAACTAGAGCACTGAATATTAAAAACTTGTCACTTACGACTCATGTCTGTATGTTACCATGCATGTTGATAATACCTGTCAACTAAGCACATGAAGATCTAATTTAATCAGTATTATGGAGAATTCATAAATTTAAATAATTCAAAAGGAAATAAACAAAAATTAACTTATTACGAAATAGGTTGAGATACGTCTAATGAGAGGAAATTCCTTACACAGCTATCTCAAAACCCAATTTCCACCTGGTTAGTCAAAATAATTTTTTTTGTGAATTTTTAACTAAAAACCAAGTAAAAATGACACATTTAAAAAAATAAAAAATAAGATACTAGTCAACTATTCCTTACCCCAAACCTAATTGAGACATTGTCCTCAATGTCTAAAAAGAAGAAAAACAGTTTAGAAGACAATACCTGGTTAGCGTGGAATTGTACAATTAAAATGAAATTAAAGGTTAAGATCCAAATTTATCCGACGCTTCTTACCACAATCATTATCAGACCAGTTTATCTTGGAAATGATAGAGTCAATATATTGTTCAAAGGCTAAGAGTTGGTCAATTAAATCATTCACTGTTCTGGCAGTGAAGAGGGTATATTTTACGGGTTTTGAAAGAAACCTATTTCTATGGACATCTTCAAGAAACACACAAAGAAAGTCATAAAATCCATCAACATTAAACAGTCCAATTGGTTTCTGGTGTATGTTCAAGTTCGCCAAAGATAATACTGTGAAAATTTCCTCCATCGTGCCAAAGCCATCTGGGAAAGCAATAAAAACGTCAGTACAATTAATCATTT
>SKCR01053261.1:0-45817 GCA_019454045.1 Zanthoxylum bungeanum | reverse complement strand
CGTGTGAAACGGGAAAGCTTGAGTTATTACTTAGTAACCGAACGTCTTGCCTCAGTAAGGTAGAAACTTTTAACATCTGAGATCCGAGTGATTAAGTCCGCAGGGGTGTTTTAACACATTATGCCCTGAAGCCAACTGGTTTGGGAGTCACTGACCCAAAGCTCGCTACATGGATTAAAGATGTTACAAAAGAAAATAAAAAAAAATCATCACATACCTCACTTTGTGTAGATTGTAGTAGACCGAATAATTTTAGATAGTCAGGTTGGTTTGACCCATTAACTACTGAGAATTGAGACAAACTCACCTAGTTAATAACTTAGAATCGAAGCTGTTTCCAGAGCTATTCACACACACACACCCCAGTGTGATTTAGATACTTTGTTCAATGAAAGGATTTTAGTTGTAGTTTTCATTTTGAATGTTCCTTTAACTTTGTTGCTAGACATTCTATGAGGACATTGTATACATAGTTATTATTTTCATTTATTTTATTTTATTTTATTTCTTTCTTTTCTTTTGACTTTTTACTTTTGTGTGCATTAGATTGACGTATGTGGGTATTGTTGTTGTAAGCCCTCACGAGACTACAACTCGTCCACTGGGGACACCTAGAGGTTAAAGGTTTGTTGCATACACTAAATGCAACCGTGATCCCTACGAAAATGACTTAGTTTAATTTAATTTCAGTTGTTTATGTTATGTTATTTTATTATTTTGCTCAAGGACTAGCAAAATGTTAGGTTTGGGGGTGTGATGAGAGGAAAAAATATCACTATTTCCCGCACTTTTAACCTAATATTTTGTATTATTTTTCACATTTTATGAATATTTTTACGTGTTTTGTGTTATTTTGTAGATAAATAAAGTTTTGGGAATCACTGGAATCAAATCAGGACTAAATCAGCGAAAAACAGACAAAAAGGGCAAAATCGTCATTTAGGCATCGTGATGCGCAAACCTTTTGCATCGCGACCGATAAAGTGCGCCGGACACGTGTCAAAATCAGAGAAACTTGCTATTATACGCACTTGCTAACATGTGCCTACCACTTGTCAATATCACAACAATCCTTCTAACGTGCACTGGACACATGTCATCATCACATACTGCCGACACTCATCAGTGACACGCGTCATTGTTGATGTCAGCGTCGCGACGCGCAAAGCATTCTGCATCGCGACGCCGAGACAATAATTCAGCTGTCGACGGAAAACGTGTACATATGTCAGCATCTCAGGAAGTCGCGGACATGTGGCACAAATCAACGGCGCGTCATGACGCGCAATGTTCCACGCGTTGCGATGTGCAGACACAAAATTTCCCAAAAAATTGTGGCCGAATTCATTCAGAATTTTCATACCTTCCTGAAGTTCCTAATAGAGGATTAATGATTGTGTCTTTTGTTTAGTTTTAGTTATTTAATTTATATTTTTTATTTTAGTAGTAGTAGTAATACTTTCCTAGGATTATTTTTATTTCTTTAATTTTTACACTTTTAATTTTGCATTTTTATTTCCTGTAATAGTAGTAGTTATTTACTTTATTTTTTCTTTTATGTTTAGTAGTTAAATTTCCGCTGGGGGAAGGGTGAAGCTTTATATTATAATTTAGATTAATCTCCCTTAATTATAATATATAAATAATCTTAAAACCTGACTTAATGGGATACCGCCTTTATGGTCGGTTTGTAATTATCACGTAAATTTATATATTATAATAAGAGAGATTTCTAAATTAGAAATAGTAAAGGTAGATTAATCTCACTTAATTTATAATATGGAAATTGTATTTAATAATATGGATTAAGTTGATACCGCCTTAATGACTGGTTTTATTTATGTAACATAACGTGACACCGTTTATAAGGTCACTCTTTAGGTGACAGATGATTACCGCCCATATGGCTGGTTTATGGATAAACAATAACACCTCCTTTATGGCTGGTTCAACTTAATTGGGAAACACTGACAACTTCTATATTATAATTAAGTGAGATTTCTAAGGTGGATCCCCTAACCCCAACATTTTATTTTTATTCTAGGAAGTGACAAAAAATAATATTCACATGCTTAATAATTGATTTAATTATATTATAGGTAATTCTTTAGTTTCATTATTGAATCTTAAGCTTAATGCTTTTTGTTGCCTGATCACCAATAAGATTGATGTGGTGAACTGAAAATGAAGTTGGAAAAAAGATTTTAGGTTTCAGCCTTATATTCAATAGCTCACGATCTCCCTTAAGGATAGATAACCCTTAAAAGATTTCCTTTCATGACAGACATATACCTGTCGGACGTGGGTAGCTATAATTGGAACTTGAACTTAATGAATTCAGGTAACTTGGTTAACATAGACATATGAATAATTGGGTTATTTAGGTGTTTGCATCTGACCATCGACAGAGGCTTTTGTATATTTTCGTGTTCTAGGTTAACGGACTAATTTATTACACATATATAAGAGAATCAATTCATCATTAGAATAATATTGTGTGGAATCACAACCCTAGATATTTGTGTCTTTTGTTTATTTTCCTTAGTATTTTCTTTTGTGTTTTTTTTTTTTATTTATTTAGCAAATTCACATTCAACCAACCAATCAAGCAATCATTCTCTTCTCCCTTTAATTAGATACTTGTAAATAAATAAAATCATTAATTAATAACAACAGTAGAAATTAAGTCCTCGTGGGATCGATATTTTTATACTACTTGAGCGATATGTGCGCTTGCATTACGTGTGTGATTTCACCGATCAAATTTTTGGCGCCGTTGCTGGGGACTTATTTTTCTTGCGTTATTAATTTTGAAGCTATCTATTTTACTTGTATCTAATTTTTTTATTTTTATCTGTAATTTTTATTTCTTTCTTTTAATTTCAGGTGGTTGAATGGATCTTCATTGGGTGATAAAAGAATTACGAACTTTTCGAGGTGAAGATACACCCCAAATCAGGGAACAACAGTTCGGTTTTCTGAGGCTCGTTGTCAAGCCCAACAACTATCCTTGGATGTCAGAGCCATTCAACACAACATTTACCCAACCATATCAGAACGCAATGGGGAGATGTGAGATATGTGATGGTAACCACCCGAGCATAAACCACTACTACAATTCAGGGTGGCAGAACTATCAGAATCCTTCATGGTATGATGAACCAGCATTTTTCACTGAATCTTATTCTCCATCTTATCCACCATCCACCTATGATCTTCATCAAGAACCAGAACCATCAGAGGAAGATCATGTTGTTGGAAAATTATGACCCTTAGCATCACTATTTGTACAGAACATGGTGTTGTTGTACAAATTAACTATGTGACAAAGGAAATTACTCTTTTATCATATGTGATTGGATTACGGGATATATAAATGATAAAAGTCCATATGATTAGTTCCGAATTAATAAGATATGAAACAGTATTAATCCATTAAGGTTTAATCATTAAATATCCCTAGTCATAGTATTATCGAGACTAGACATCGATAATGCGGAATAGACTAGTATTGCACTTGTGCGCGTAGTGGGAGAATAACGACATAGTTCTCATATATTTAAGTATTGGATACTTATGCAAGTGTGATATGAGGTTGTGTTTACCGATGTGATACGGGAACAGCTTCGCTCTGGATAGACCCCTCGGAATCCCATTGGTAGTATGACTATTTGTCTATGGGAATCCGAATCAGGGTAGGTGTATTTGGTCTTAACCTGAGACTTGCATCGCTAATACTTGCGACAATCAGTATACTTTTGTTTTGGTCGTCCGGGGCTTTAACAGGTTCTGTGTACGCCTCTTCTGGGTATAATTAGAATCGTAGTGTATTGGGTGTGATGTCAAGATGGAAGTATCACTCCAGTCATATGAAGATGATGATCACACATGATACATAACTATTACTCTTTAGTACTGCAGTCATCGGGATAATATGACTAGGTCATGATTATCCGATTAGAGAGACTAGTTACCAGAGATCCGATATATGCTTCGTACGGGGCAGGCACAATTCCAGCCCCAGGCCTAGCATATGACATTCGATACTGGATCGTAATACGCAATACTACGTATACTACGCCTGATATATATTACACATTCCTTAAAATAATATTTCGGGAGAATTGGGTAGGCACGGTGCTTTGCTAGAAGCCAACCATGTCTTGTAAATCGGTAAAAATGTGGTACGGTGTACGCACGTATTCGGTAGTCCGATAACCGGATTACTGCCAACATATCCAAAGATCTCATGGGTCGCTTCCCGAAGATTCACCGATGACGTATGACTCAAACATAATTAATCTAGGATTAATTAGAATAGAGAGAAAATTAATATAGGATTAATTACGGAGAATTTTATCTGGGATAAAATTCAATTAAAAGAGAGAGAATGATTAATTTGGAATTAATCGATTAAAATAATATATTCGATATATTAAATGAAATTAGATTTCATAACGGAATTAAAATTAGCTTTTAATTCGGGCAAACAAATTAATTTAGAATTAATTCGCGAGCGACTTTAATAGTAATTTTGCTAGGCATAATTATTTAATTAAATTGATTTAATTAAGTCGCATCGGAAAATTCGTTAATTCAGAATTAACGAACCCGAGCCCGAAATGTGTTTGCGGGTCCACTCGGATTTTGAATTTAAGTGGGGCCCATAAGTCACATCAGTTGTCATTTAACTTACCTTTTTGGTGATGGGATTTGGTGAGTTGGTGGTGGCTTACTAAACACTCCAACTTGATTGACTTGAGTGACATTATACCAAATATGGATTTTGGTATATGACAATTTTTTTTTTGAAAATTAAAATTCACTCACTCATTCTCTTCCTCTCTATCCAAAACCGAAAACCCTCTCTCTCTCTTTATTCTCTCAAATGCCGAGAGTTACAAGGAAGAAAAAGGTGAATTTTGTTGCAATTTTCTCCATTGCTAGCACACAAAAGAGTCATACAAAGGTGTTAGAGACACTAATCCATGAGTTTGGAATTCAAGGACATGCTTGGAAGCTCAACATACATCAAATGAGAAGCTTGGAGCAACTTCTCAAAGGCAAAAGTTTTGAACTCTACACATCCATAGCCGATAAAGTGAGTACTTTCCGCTATCTTATTTTGTTGATTCACACCATTTTATGCTTAATATGATCTTGGTTTTACCTTAGAAACCCAACAATGGTATCAGCCATAAATTGAGCATGAAATTGATTAGGGTTTATATACTAAAATTTGGGTAAAATTGATTTGAGCTTGATTTGATCAAATTGTTTGTTTGAGTATGCTTGTATATTGATAACTTAGTGTTATGCATGATCAATTTGAAGAAAAATTAATTGGATTAATTTTCCCCAAATTGATAGGCTTGGCCGAATGGGATATGAACCCTAATGTCATGGTGATTTTGATTTTAGACCATTGGATGTGTTTAAGATGAATGGATAAGTTGATTTGTGATTAAATTGGATTGAAATCAAAATTGATGAAAAAATCCACTATTGCCGTGACATGTAGTAGCATGTAATTAGTTGATTTTGTTTCATTTGTGTTGGACATGAATTGAATATAAAATGCATGATTAATTAATTAAATTTATGTTTTTGAAATGTTAATTTAAATAATTAATTAGTGCAATACACTTTAATTAAATAATTATGATATTTAGAATATTGTGATTAAATTAATTGGGCTTAATTTGGAATTAGGCTAATAATGTTGTATTTGGGCTTAATGGGCTTGGTTGGGCCAAGTTTGGTTTAGGATAATTGGTTGGATCCAATTGGGCCTAAAACCATTTCCATAAAGTCCAAATATGATAATTGGGCCTAATGGGCCAAAATTAATTTTATGGCAAATGGTGATTCCTTATTGGACTTTGGTTGCCAAAGTCCATGCCTTGATAAATTAATTGAAAGCCCATTGGACTTTAATTAAATTGACATTGGATGTTAATTGGGCCTTTGAGACCCATAAAGATTGGATTTAGAATCTAAGTCGCAAAGGCACATTAAAAAGTGTAATTATTTAATTTGGAATTAAATAAAGAATTAGTATTGAATACAAATTGAATTGGATTTAAAATTGTAGTTCGATATAATTCAAGAATACGCACTTTGAGTACTTATTCTTAAAACGAGTTGGACTAGCGCAAATCAAATCATTGTTTGAACATTGGATGGTCATTAATCAAAGATTAATTAATTGGATTAGATTGATTGATACCATGCTTTGTGTGAATACATGGATGTGATGTATGAATAATGTATATCGGATGGATATTAGATGAGTGAGGGCAATTTTGGAAATTGTTGTAATAAATTTAGAATTTATTAAATTGGACCTGCGTGTCCAGCCTATTACCTCTTGATTCTTTGTATTTCTCTTCTCACATATTCCCCTCAATATAAATGAGGTTTCTTTAGAAGTGTTATGTAATTGGGTAGAAGTAAGAATAGTGCTAGTCGGGGAGAGGAAAAAGAGAGATTTGTTCTAGGAACAAAATGTTTTAAATATCCATCCGCATATCATTATTAATTTATTTATCGCACCTTATTATGCTTTTAGAATGCATGCTTATGGGTGTATGATGAGACCTAATCAAAGATAATTAATTGGTTGCCAATTACGCGAAAAACCCTCAACAAATATTAAGCGTTTTCCTTCCATTGAGTGATTCATTCTAAGATCCAAGATTGGCACTGGTTTGTTGGCCAAAGTCAAGACCTTTGTCCATCGCGGATGTGTTTGAATCATGATGGCTTTGTTCCATATCGCATGTCTTGTCCAAGTTGTGATTTGTTGGCCAAATTCAAGATCACTTCTTGTCCATCGACATCGATTACGAAGCTTTCCAAGGTCAATGGGTCCCGCTTAACTAGAATCATTAAGCTTGTTGTGCCAAAGCTAAGGCTTAGTTGATTCAGAGGAAAAAGGTTAGGCAATATATCAGATATATAGACACGGTTAACTAAAGCACAAATCATAAACATCACAAGACATGATTTCAGGGCCAATTCTCTATCCCCAGTGGAGTCACCAGACTGTAGAACACAGAAATCCGGCGACGCTATTCCAGGCTCACGGCCTAGTTGGGAGTACGAAATAACATGGAGTCGCCACCCGATGTGAACCGGGACAAAGATTTAAGGCCGCACTCACCCCTCGCAAGGGAAGACCTCAAACCGTTGGGTTCAGAATGGTCCCTTACTTATGTCACTTGTAATGATATGATTTGTGCAATAAACTAACCGAATTTATTCAACATTCATGCTCAAGGGTACTTAGATCTAACATGCTTTCATCCAAATAACTCCACGCAATGTAACACAACAAGCATATTGAACCATTAAATCAACATGTATAAACCATTACCCAAACGCATCATAAACTAAGAACATGCATAATGAACAACCTAAACATGCTTTAAATAATAAACGAATAACCTAAAGACTATGACATGCTCAAATACAAATTTGGATGAGACGAGATACGTGTATCTTAAGTGGTACGTGGCATTGTATCCCGAGTGCAGACCATACTACTGTCCATTCGGAATCAGCTATGGAATTTACGTCCGGGTTTCCATCTGATATACCACAAAAGGGGAACACATATCCCGCTCATCCAACAATCACATCATGCCTCAAGCGACTCTCATGCAATAATATTTTAAAATAAATAAAATAAAATGAAAGAAGATAAGTAAAAAGGTGCCATCAGGTCTAACCTCTTTTGTCGTCTCAAGAAAGGGCGTTACACGTCCGTTGGAAGGGTGATTGATCCGATACTTTTCCGATTTGTTAACTCAACGTATTTCCTCGCTGTTTCACTGTTCAGGTTGTTGTTTTCACTCTGTTTCGCTGCTGTTTGTGGTCTCGATTTTTGGTGGTAAAGATGCAGTTTTTCTGGACTGTTTTTAGCAGTTTCTGGGAAGTTTTCTGGACAGTTTACTGGGCAGTTTTCGTACGGTTGTCGGACGTGAGGATCAGGTCAGTGGGCGTTTGTGAGTTTGGTGAAGGGGCAGTCTGGATTGGTCAGCGGAGGCAGTGTGTTCGTTTGGTGAAGGGGTAGTTTGTTAATTGTTCAATGTGGGCTGTGTGTTCTTTTGGTGAAGGGGCAGTTAGCAGGCGAGAGTGAGGGCTGGTCGGTTGTGGGAGTGCTAGGTGTCGTGGATTGAAGGTTAGTGAGTGTGGTTAACGTGCTGTGTGAGTGTTATTTGGTTGAAGAGGCAGTTGGCAGGCGGCGTCTTTGTGGCTAGGTGGCAAGAGAGTGAGGGTAAGGCTGGGTGCTAGGTTTAAGCGTGAGGCTTTGTGCTTTTGAGTTGAGGGGCTGGGCAGTGCGTGAGTTGCTATTGGTTTGTTTGAAGTGTTTATTAACTCGCTGGAGGGAGCTATTTTGCTGTGTGAAAGGCTCGGTTTGTATGTGGTCAGTGAGCAGTGTTTGTGAGGTAGAAAAATGTGAGCATGGGGGCTTTGTGGCTAGGTTTATGCGTGAAGAGCTTTGTTATTTTGTTTGTGATTTTTGTGAGGATGAGCCAGCCAGCCAGGTTGAGGGAAGGGTTGCGTGTATGGATTTTTCTAGTGGAGGCTGCGAGTGGTTGTTCCCGAGCTGTGTTTGGAGAAGATTTGATGTCCGTGAAGGGTCTCTGCGTGAAGGGTTTTTTTTTTTTTTACGGTTTTGAGAGAGAGGGTTGTGCCGTTTGAGAGTGAATGAGAGGATGAGATGAAAACTTCTTGTTATTTGTTTTTTGTTGGTGTCGTGAGGAGTGGGGAGGGAGCGTCAGGAGAGAGGAGGGGGAGCGGTCGAGAAGAAGAGATCCTAGGGTTTGTTGTTGTGGATGAGGGTTAGTGAAGAGTGAGAGGGGCCGAGAAGAAGAGATCCTAGGGTTTGTTGTTGTTTATATAGTGAGAGGGTAGGGTTAGGGTTTCTGCATGGGTTTGAAAAGGAAAGAAATTAAATTAAAAGGGAGGGATTTATTTAATTTATTTAGGGAAAAAATATCTTTAATTTTGGTAGGGAATTATTTAAATTAGGTGATTGATTTAATTCAATTTGTTAGGTGATTTACTTAATTTTGGTATTAGTTTTAATTTAATTTAATTTAATTTGTTTTAATTTAATTTGAATTAATTTAATTGGATTTAATTTGTGAATTTAATTTAATTAAGATTTCAATTGTATTTTAATTAATTTAATTGAATTAGCTTTAATTTAATTTAATTTAATTTAATTTGTGACATGTATTTTAAATGTTTTAATTATTTAATTTGTGAGATGTGTTTTAAATGTTTTAATTATTTAATTTGTGAGATGTGTTTTAATGGGTTTGGTGTGTTTTAAAACAGAGGTCCAACAAGCGAACCCGAAGCGAAACAAGCGAGTTAAATCTGACAAAATGCTAATTCCCAACTTTACCCTTCCAACGTCTGTTTCCCGCGGCTTTCACAACTAAAGAGGTAGTGTCTCCATACGAGACTCATCATCGGGCTGATATGCAAAAATACAATGCCTACAATACCCCACAACATTATAGTGTAGCTGAAAGAATGAACTGCACCATTATGGAGAAATTCATAAACATTATCAGTTTTGCTAAGCTGCCAAAGCTATTATGTGGAGAAGCTGTTCGTGCCGCCTGCTACTTGATCAACAGATCACCTTCTGTTCCGTTGAATTTTGAGATTTCAGAGAAAATGTGGTATGGTAAGAATCCCTCATATTCTCACCTTAGAGTATTCGGTTGTTTAGCCATTGCACATGTATCAAATGAGCTCAACAGAAGCTCGATGCAAGGACGACTCCATGTATATTCATATGCTATCGAGATGAAGAAATTAGATACATACTATGAGATCCGAGGGAAAATATGGTCATCAGAAGACGAGATGTAGAGTTTCTTGAAGACCAGACAATTAAATAAATTGAAAAGCCTAAAATATCTTCCAATTTCAGTGCCGACAGAAATCCAGACCCAGCACAAGCATAATTGGCCACAGATAGGGTACATGATATTTCAGAAGCAGAACTAGAGGAGGCAAATGAGGATGTTGAGTTGGGGGAGACACAGCCCGCTCCATCAGAAGCTACAGAAGAGAGTACTGAACAGGGAGAGCCGAAACCCGATCCACTAGAAGCTACAAGATCATCCACAAATTTGGATGATGACAGACCTCCTGAAACAAGTGAAACTCAGACAAGAAGATCTGAGCAAGGCGGGATTCCATCAACCAAATATTCGGGATCCGAATGCAATCTACTTACTGATGAGAGGGAGCCAGAGTATACATGGCAATAGGCCGGGCTGGGCTCGGGCTTTGATAAGTCTGGCCCGAGCCCTGTAATAAATATTTTAGCCATGGCTCAAGAAAAGCCTGGCCCGACTCAGGCCTGAGCTCGGGACGAGCTTTATCAGGCCCAGTTTTTTATTAATAAAAAAATTATATATATTTATAATTTATATATATTAAATTATAAATATATATAATTTGAAATGTGTTGTGCAGAGACACATCCAACATGTCGATAAAAGTGGTCAATCGGGACAATCCAAAGCTATACAGAGACATAGCCGGGATAACTATCAGATGATAATTATTTTGGATATAGCGGGAATGGGATAATTGTTGAATCCAGCTGCATTGCACCTCCAAGATCCCTCCAAGACAACTTTCAGTGGAGGATTTTCTCTTTGAAATTGTGGTGCAAGCTTCCAAATTACCTTTAGGTGATTTTCGTGTTTTGTTGACTTTTGAGTCATGTATTCTTCTATAAATATAGAGCTCATTTGAGAGCTCAAACAATCCCCAACAAGAAGCTTCATGTAAAGAGAGTTTAGAGTGTAAGTTCCAAGTAAGAGAGCTTAGAGAGTGTAGTTAGTGTGTGATGTTTTTTGTATAAGTTTTATAATACTTGTAAATTCTATTCTTGTAGTAATAGAGAATATTTATTTTCCTCACAAAACATTCTTTAGTGATCAGAGAATCACAACAGGAATCAATTGGACCCAATTCTGTGGTTAGTCACTCATGAAGCAACGAAGATATTGTCTAGAGTGCGGTTGACGACATCTGTTTGCCCGTCGCACTATGGGTGATTGCTAGAAATCATGCAAAGTCTGTTAACCTGCAACTGGAAAATAGTGCGCTAGAAGTTACTAAGAAATATTTTATCCATGTCGCTGACAATAGTGGATGGCACGCCATGCAACCGGAGGATATTAGACACGAAAGCCTTGGCTATTGAGAAGGCCGTGAATGGGTGCCGTAGCGGAACAAAATACACATACAGGCGATCAACGACAACCATGATAGTAGTGTAACATTAAGAAGGTGGCAAACTCTCTACGAAGATTATTTAAAAATTTATTATGAATGTTTAAATAAACAAGTAAATATTAATAAAATTATTAGCTATTTTCGAGCACCTTCTTAATATATTGAAGTTGGGCAATCTAATATAACAATGTCTAGAGGGCAACTCATACTTATGTGGAAAAAAAAAAACAACCAAGGGTAACAAGTGACGCAACCGAATTTGATGTTTATCTTACAACTTCTTTTGAGATTGGTGATAGTACATGTACAACTGCAAACTTTAATATTTTGGAATGGTGGAAGCAACACACCAGACAATTTCCAATCTTAACATTAATTACTAAGGATATTCTAGCATCTATAGTGTCAATAGTTGTAGTTGAGCAACCGTTTAGTATTGGGGGAGTATATGGATAAGACTCGATCAAGCATGAGCCCAGAATCATTGGAAGCCCAAACATGTCTTGATGATTAGTCTAAATCTAAGCGTAGGATCCAAGAAAATATCAGAGAGAGTAATGATTATTTATTCGACTTAATTGAGGGAACTCAAGTAACGACAACTGAAACGGCCGACAACGAGTAGCCGATTAAGAATTAAATTCAATTTCAATTGCAATTGTTATTTAGTGAGTTGTAATTCTATATTATGTATACAATAAAATAAATTTTGTCAAATTCAAAATTTTATCAAATCCTTAAACTTAGATGTTAGAATCGGTTTCGAATCCGAACTCGAAATTCCGATAACGAACTGCGGTCCAGGGTACTATGGCCTATAAGATTGTGCAGGTCAGGGTTTATTTTTTATTTTTAACTGATTTAATTTTGTTTAAACATTGATTTTTAATCATTTAAGTTATTTTAATTAGTAAATAAATATTAATGTCAAATGGCGGCAGCCGTTGATGCCAATACTACCGAAAACCTTAGTTACCACTCCAACAACCTTCATATTAATGCTACCACTAAGCTGTTGCTCCTTAGAGGCGCATTGTTTGGACAGAGAGTGATCATACAACCATAATTTTGTGTCTTTAGAATCTCAAATATTTTCTTCCTAACGATTTCAAAGCCGTTGGTTAAATTGTCTTAAGATAATTAGATCTTTAGAATTATTTAAATGCACTTATATTTATAAAGAAAATAATGAGGTGATAAATATTTTAGCGAATATAGGTCTTGTTTATTTTGATTTCAATTGGTGAGATTTTTCTATGGTCTTTAATTAGAGTTTTGAAAATATTGTCCCCAACGAATGTGATTTTGTGGTGTAAAATTCAAGATCTGATATATGATTTTGGATTCGAATCAAGATGGTGTATTTCTTGCAAGAATCGAGACAATCAAAAAGTTTATCCGCTCCACTTAAATCATAATCAATTGATTTGACGATAAAATTTCAAATATTGAAAAAGGAAAAAAGTTTTTGAAGATGTTTGTTTCTTGCTTTCTAAGCTTTTTTAAATTCTCTATAATTCTCTCTCTCTTTTTATTTATTACTTTTTAATAAATAAACAAAAAAAAGAAAATTATAAGGGGGTGGAAATATCACATTCCTAAATCCCAAGTAAAAAACGGAAATGGAAAGGCAAGCGATCACCACCACCAAACACCAACTGAAGGATAAAATGGTAATTTGAAAAACAAATCCGAGTCTTTTTAAACTCCGAAATTCTCAGCCTCAACTCGCCCACCTGCCCACGACCTTTCTCATTCATTACTCTCTGCTAACCCATTTTTCGATTTTCGATTTTCGTTTTTTGTTTTCAGTGAATCCAGAAAATGGATCCAGTGAACGAGTGGGGCAACTCGTCTCTTGAAACCGTGGACTCAGAAATCCACGACCTGATCGAGAAAGAGAAACGCCGACAATGCCGCGGCATCGAGCTCATCGCCTCCGAGAACTTCACTTCCTTCGCCGTCATCGAAGCCCTCGGCAGCGCCCTCACCAACAAGTACTCCGAGGGGATGCCCGGCAACCGTTACTATGGCGGCAACGAATTTATTGACGAGATCGAGAATCTCTGCCGCTCTAGAGCTTTACAAGCTTTCCACTTGGACCCCACCAAGTGGGGTGTCAACGTCCAGCCTTACTCCGGCTCCCCCGCTAACTTCGCCGCTTACACGGCCGTGCTCGAGCCCCATGACCGTATCATGGGCTTGGACTTGCCGTCGGGTGGGCATTTGACTCATGGGTATTACACTTCTGGCGGGAAAAAGATATCGGCGACTTCGATTTACTTCGAGAGCTTGCCGTATAAGGTGAATTCGAGTAGTGGGTATATTGATTACGAGAAGTTGGAGGAGAAGGCTTTGGATTTTAGGCCAAAGTTGATCATTTGTGGCGGGAGTGCGTATCCAAGGGACTGGGATTATTCTAAATTTAGAGCTGTTGCTGATAAGTGTGGCGCCCTTTTGCTCTGTGATATGGCTCATATCAGTGGCCTTGTTGCTGCTCAGGTATCTTATCTGCTCAGATCTGAATTATAAATGGTTTTTACTTTTTGATTATAGTGTCTTACTTACATACATATGCTGCTGTTGTGCTTTGATCTTGTAAATAGTTTGTCTACTACATATGCAAGTTGGTAATGGAATTAGGATCCTCTCGTGATTTGTGCGAGCTCAATTAGTTTTTTTTTGAGATCTTATACCACATGTCTATTAGTTTTGGTGTGTGTTTGGGATTTAACTACTCTAATGTTTTAATCTATTAAATACCAATCTCCCATTTGAATTTCTCAGAACGAGGAAATCATGATACTTGGTAATGGATCTAAGAGAGGTGAAGTTTGGAATGTATTGGTTAATTGAAACTTTGTTTTGGTGGGATTCTGGGAGGGTATAAGAAACTGTTTGGTACTCCAATATCGAGTTATTATGTTTGACACAATCCCTCCAAGAGAATATAGCATGCATATCTAATTTCAAGTAACGTTTTCTTAGATTGTATGTTATGTTTGGTCTAAAGTATTTTTGTTTTTGGGAGTAGGAAGCTGCAAACCCGTTTGAGTACTGTGACATAGTCACAACCACTACTCACAAGAGCTTGAGGGGTCCTAGGGCTGGTATGATCTTCTACCGGAAGGGTCCTAAACCACCCAAGAAGGGCCAGCCAGAGGATGCGGTTTACAACTTTGAAGACAAGATCAACTTTGCTGTCTTCCCATCTCTTCAAGGTGGTCCTCACAACCACCAGATTGGTGCTCTGGCTGTTGCCCTGAAACAGGCCTCGACGCCTGCATTCAAGGCCTATGCCAAGCAAGTCAAGGCCAATGCCGTTGCCCTTGGGAAATACCTTATGAGCAAGGGATACAACCTTGTCACTGGTGGAACTGAGAACCACCTTGTTCTCTGGGATCTTCGTCCTCTTGGATTGACTGGTAAATAATTCGCTATTTACTTTTGAGGAGGTTAGTAGTTTTCATGCTTTGATCGATGCAATTTTAACTATTTTGTTGTTCTTTTACACAGGGAATAAGGTTGAGAAGCTCTGTGACCTTTGCAACATCACTGTGAACAAGAATGCTGTGTTTGGTGACAGCAGTGCCTTGGCCCCTGGAGGAGTGAGGATCGGTAAGAAGATTAGACACTACTTGCTTGTTTCAAGCTGCAGTTTAAGAGAGTCAACATAATACGATTCATGTTGTTCATTCTCATAATTTTTTTTTTTTTTATATATATTGTTGATAAGAAATCCTACTTTGTTTGGGATGATTGAGTGATAGGAGTTTCTGTTAACAGGTACTCCCGCCATGACTTCCAGAGGTTTGGTGGAGAAGGACTTCGAGCAGATTGGTGAGTTCCTTCACCGAGCTGTGGCACTCACATTGGAAATTCAAAAACAGTATGGAAAGCTCTTGAAGGACTTTAACAAAGGTCTTGTGAACAACAAGGACATTGAGGCCCTCAAGGCTGATGTTGAGAAGTTTGCAGGTTCATTTGACATGCCTGGCTTCAAAATGTCCGAGATGAAGTACAAGGATTAGATCTGAAGTATCATTATCATCGATGTTACCGTTCAAAAAGAAAGAAAAATTGCAGCTGTCTTTGATTTTTTTTTTTTTGTAGGTTAGAAGTCAACGTATGCTTTCATTTTGTGTTTTATGTTTGTCCCCATATCACCCAGCCTGTGAACAACTGAATGTATTTTCGTTTTATGGGGTCTGATGATATGTTTGTTCATTCTACAAATAAAACAACAAATTATGTTTTTTTTTTTCAGGCTTCATAAATATAAGTATAATTAGCAATTGAAATCTACCAAGATTGGAAAAATGAAACAAATTTCTTTCCTTCGTTTTAAAATTGAATGGGTGGGTAAAGTTTTATTTTTATTTTTGGATAAGTTAAATAGAGTTATTTGAAATTTGTTTGCTTCTCGTTGATTGTCAACTGTCAAGTGCAAAACTTAATGCGTCACATGGGTTCCGGATCTACTTGTTGTATTGGAAGAACGCGAATCACTTAGCGGTTAGTGTTAGTTGAATTTTTATTGACAGTAACAAAATAAGTTTAATTGAGTTGTAATACGTCTTGAAGAACTTGGAGCAATTGGATTGGTATTTGATAAAGTTGGAGCAAATTTTGTTAGTGCTGTATTCATTGAAGCGTTCGAACTTGTGACATTAGTGACACGTTTGCTGTTGGGTTCGAACGAAATATTCAAGAGAGCAAACGTTCGTGGTGCGTTCGAACGAAACATCCAGAGAGCAAATGTTCGTAGTGCGTTTGAGTAAACGTTCGTAGTGCATTCGAGTAAACGTTCGAACGAACCTTTTCAGAGAGCACGCGTTCGTGGCGCGTTCGAGTGGCGTTCAAACGCCGTGCGGAACTGAGTTATTTTTGACGTGTTTTTAACCTAATTTGGTATTGGGAAGCCTCTTTTTTTACCCTACATATATAAAGAACATATAACCACTTTTCCTAAGGGTTGAAAACATATTCTCTCGAAGCTGCAAACCTTCATAGCTTTTCAACATTCCTGTTCATCATCTTGAAGACTCTTTTAAATCTACTGTCTTCGTTTTTTTGGTGATTGATCTTTGTTAAACCATCAACACAACCCAACCCAACTTACTAACCCTTCAGAGTTCTCAAGGAGGAAGATTGACAGTCGGAGTTCCGGCATTCAGAGCTACATAGTTGATTCACTCAAAAACTTCAGAGGTTCTGAAGAAAACCGTGGGATACGGGCTCGAAGAGTTCTTCGAGTTCTTGCAGTCTAGATGTATTAGAGTCGGTGGAGTTGTCATCATAGGTCTTTTACCATCACTGTAAGTTTTTCTCTTTTATAGTGGATTTGGGCTGGTAGCCGAGATACCCGGAGTGATTTTTTACTCGCACGAGTTTTCCACCTCGTCAACAAATTACTGTGTTGATTTGTGTGGCTGAATTATTTTCTGCATTGTTTTAATATTCTGCATTAATATTTTATTGCTGTTAGAATAATGGTGCTTATTGGGAAATCCATAATAACAATAATTATGACTTGTCTTGATTATTGTATTAAATTCCACATAGGGTCAGAAAAGAAAGCAAATTTCGACAAATTATGATCCAAAAGTAAACAAGATACACAAATATGAGCCACTCAGGCCTGGGGCTTTGGGATGGGCTTGAGGCACAAATCTAGTCTTCATGTGAAACTTCAATGATGTTTCGAGTGGTGGAAATATAAATATGAGTGGGAGTAGATATAGTTCTCCTTATTAGTTGGTGCAGATTTTATGTGAGCCGAGTATGCCAATTCTTTTCAATCTCAATTTATATGCTTTATGAATAATGGTGTATCAGATTTGAAGTTATAGAAAGACCAATGTACCAGAGTGGTTTTGCTTTTATCATAACAAGCTCTTGGAACTTGTTTAAGACGATAACAAAGCTTTGTTAGTGTGATGATCTGCACTATGAAATCCCTCTTGGTTGCTGCATAAATGCTGATAACAGTAATAGCTAATAGGAACAAGACTCCATGTATTAGTCTTAATCAATTCTTGTTACTTGATGAAATCTTTTTGCTATAAGCCTTTTGCTCGCTTTTGATTAGCAGTAATAGCTAATAGGAACAAGAGTCCATGTATTAGTCTTAATCAATTCTTGTTACTTGATGAAATCTTTTTGCTATAAGCCTTTCACTCTGTAATTCAGAACTAGCTTTTGATTAGCAGTAATAGCTAATAGGAACAATGAGTCCATGTATTAGTCTTTTGCAATGCATCAAGCTCCGCGTGCATTGCTTGTTTCCACTTTGTTTGAGTCAAAGCTAGTTTGTACATATGAAGGTTCTTCTTCTTTTACTGATTGAATTGTGAAAGCCTCTGGCTTAAAATACCATTTTTATCTCTTGCCGCCATAGCCCTATGGCTACAAATATTATGGCATTATGCTATGATTAAGGGCCTCAAAGTGAAAAAATGGCCTTAGAACCGAGGATACCAGGGCCGGCATTGGCAATAGGATGACTTGGCTGCACCAATAGATTGCTCTTCAAGGAAACTACATGAGCAAGATCTCAAAATAGATGTGTATATCAGCTCTAATCGTTTCTTTACTTCACAATATTCAGAAATGAGAAAATGTATAGTTTATTGAACTTTGCCATATTAGCAAGCATCAAATAATTCTGCAATAGAATTTTTATTGAAATGAAATCGATTTCTACAAGAGTTCAAAATATCGCTTATTAGCACATTGATATTTGGATATCCAAAATCCTCTGTGAACAACATTCAGTTTACTAGCAGGCTTAAGAGTTTTGCTTAACAGCAGGATCATAAACAGTTATGAAAATTATAGCTCATATTGATCGCGATTTTACACGCCACGCAAACGCATATATCACTCAAATAATATAAAAGATATCGCTCATATGAACTTACTAGTAATCCTATTAATTCTTAGAATAAGACCTATTTTACTAAAACTAAACAAACGAGTTAATGATTTTGGTTGATTAAAAGTAACTAATAAAATCTACACAGACAGAAATAAACTTTTGGAAAACTTATGTGAGTAAAAATCTAGAGTAGCAACTTTACCAAGCACCTTACCGATATGTGTGCACTTTTCATTTAATTGAGTACTTGTTATGAATTACTAACCTAGCATATGAAATTATCTACAAATCTTTTGAGATGGTCAGATAGAAATGTCCACCTTAGTTCAATTACTTATTCTTGAGACTTTGGTTCTTGCTTTATGACCGGCGTAAACACACACGTATAACGCAAGCGCATGTATCGTTCAAGTAGTATAAAAATATCGATCCCACGAGGACTTATTCCTACTATTGTTATTAATTGTTGATATTATTTATTTACAAATATCTAATTGAGGGAGAAGGGAATTGATTGCTTGATTGATTTGGTTGATTGTAGATTTGCTAAATAAATAAATTAAAAGACAAAAGAAATTACTAAGGAAAATAAAAGACTCAAAGATCTAGGGTTGTGAATCTTTCTAATATCTTTAAAAAGATGAAGTGATTATTTTAAGTTTGTGTAATAAATCAGTTTACTAACCTGGAACACGAATTTATGCGAAAGCATCTGTCGATGGTCAGACATAAATACCCAGTTTAACCCAATTGAATCATATGTCTATGTCAACCAAATTATCTGGATTCATTAAGTTTAAGTTCTAATTATGGCTACCCTCACCCGACAGGTATATGTCTATCCTGTAAGGAAATCTATTAAAGGGTTATCTATCCTCAAGGAAGATCGTGAGCTATTAAGTTTAAGGCTGAAACCTAAAATCCCTATGTCTAGTTCATTTTAGATTTACCACATCAATCTTATTGGTGATCAAACAATAAGAAGCATTAAGCTTAAGACTTAATAAGTAAACCTTTAAATTATCCAAATTATAAAATAACTTTTTATAAACCGGTGATATTAGATTTCATCACAACCTAGAAAACTAACTTAGTTATAACACATAGTTATGACAAGTAAAAAAAGACATAAAAATTACTAAAAAGTAAATGCAGAAAAATAAAAATAAAATGCTAAGGAAAAAAGAATTAACTTCTACTATTTACTATTTAGATATCTCCCATAAAATAATATATAATCTTGTGATAATTTTACCAACCAGCCATATAGGCGGTAACCTGATTAGTCAAATTAAGATAAACTAGCCATAAAGGCGGAACAAGAAATAAACCAGCCATAAAGGCGGAACAATAGTTAAACCAACCGACCAGTATGACGGTATCCTCATTAAGTCAGGTTTAACCAGATTAAATTAAATAACCAACCGACCAGTATGGCGGTATCCTCATTAAGTCAGGTTTTAAATAGTTTATATATTATATTTTAGGGAGATTAATCTAAATAGAAATAGTAAAAGAATTACCTTTTTACCTCAGCATGGAGAAGTTACCCTCGCATAGTAAAACGGTAAAAAGTAAAAATAAAATTACTATTCAAAAAAATAGAATTACTATTATTACTTCAGAACTTAATTAAAACTAACTATAAAACTGAAATTAAAAGAAACTAAGAAGAAAACTCCCTATTTACATCAGAGGATTTCAAGGAAAAGGTACATTTGAAACTGAAAATTCGAGCTGAATTTATAGGCCCCGGTAGACTTTGGGCGTCGCGATGCCAAGGGCTTTGGCGTCGCTACGCGATAACGTGGCGCGACCTTATTGGTTGCTTGGCATTTCACCGGACACGTGGCAGGGCAGCTGAAAAATTTCGGCTCGTTGAATTTTTGACACGTGGCAAGGCGGCTGGCTGAAGTCGGCTCGTTGAATTTTTGACACGTGGCATGCGGCGCACGTTAGCAGATCGCTTGTGATGATGACACGTGGCACAGCGCACGTTAGGCGTCGCGACGCGCAAAATTACAAAAATACCCTTTTTGCCAATTTTCACAGTTTTGCTCCAAATCACCTCCAGAATGTCCTGAAACTTTATTTATCTACAAAATAACACAAAACACATCAAAATATTCACAAAACTCAAGAAACTATACAAAATATTAAGTTAAATGAGTGAGAAATAGTGATACATTTACCACTCATCACACCCCCAAACCTAACATTTTGCTAGTCCTCGAGTAAAATAAAATAACATAATAAAATTAACTAAGCCACTTTCGTAGGGATCACGGTTGCATTTAGCATATGCAACAAGCCTTTAAACCCCTAGGTGTCCCTAGTGGACGAGTTGTAGTCTCGTGAGGGTTTACAGCAATGATACCCACGGACATTTTATAAAAGTAAAAAGGTAGTGAAACTAATGCACACAAAAGCAAAAAGACAAGAGAAAAGAGAATAAAGAAATTAGTGACTAATTAGGTGAAACTTCTACTCCAAGTTTACTAGTTGTTTTGTTTCATTCTAAATTACTGAATAAGTAAATTCTCCGATTATTTTTATCATTCTTCATATACACAGCTAACAAAGTTTTATTCAACTCATTTTTGCCCACAACAGTCATAAGTGCAGTTGATAAGAGAGTAATATTTTTGTCCTAAACTTTTATCAAAGTTCACATCTTTTGTAGTAATGGAATAAATTTTCTGATTTTTCTGATTTTTTTCTTTGATTTTTTTTCTCTATTTTTTATTTATATACAATACCTTCCATCTATGTAGCGAGCTTTGGGTCGGTGGCTCCCGAACCAGATGGCTTTAGGGCACCAGGTGTTAAGACACCCCTACGGACTTAATTACTCAGACTTCAGATATATATATATATATTCATCATTTTTGATCCATGTAGCAAGCTTTGGGCCAATGACTCCCAAACCAGTTGGTTTTAGGGCACTAGGTGTTAAAACACCCTTACGGACTTAATAACTCGGATCTCAGATGTAAATTTTTTTTTTATTCCATTAATTTTTGAGATGCTTCTCTAATTAAACTGTAGTACTGAATATTACAATCTTTTCAATTTTATCTCATGTCCGTATGTTACTATGTATGTTGATAATACCTGCCAACTGAGCATATGAAGATCTATTTTAGTCAGTTTTATGGAGAATTTACAAATTAAATAATTCAAAAGGAATTAAACAAAAATTAACTTGTTTCGAAAAAATGGGTTTGAAATACGTTTCAGGAGTGAGAATTCCTTACACAGCTATCTCTTACCAATTTCACCTTTTTAGTCAACATAAAAACCATAAACATAAAGAAATAACTTATACGGGTCATGGTGTGTGACTAACTGTCGAATGGAATTCCCGTTGTAGATTCTCCAGAGGGAGGGTGGAGCGAGGCTCACTTAAGTACCCAAGCCTCTTAGGCTCTTATCGCTTGGTGACAGGAATAAACAACGAGTCTTCCAAACTAGTCTATCACAACAAGCTACTGGTGAATGATTATCTAGGTGCCTTCACAGCTTTTCCTTATAGAGAGGTAGTGAGTGAATGAAGATACCAAACCATCACCTAGCTTTAAATATGCCTTTGTTTTTGAAATTTTTTATTTTTTATTTTTTATTTTATTTTTTATTTTTCGAAAAATTTTGGACTAAAAATAAAAATACAATAAAAACAAGATACTATTAACTATTCTTCAACCCCAAACCTAAATGAGACATTGTCTCCAATGTCTTAAACAGTAGAAGAAGAGTTTAGAAGATAGTACCTGGTTGGCTGAATTACTATAAGAAAATTAAAGGTTAAGATCCAGATTTATTCGACGATTCTTACCACGATCATCATCGGACCATTTTATCTTTGAAAGGATAGGATCAATTTGTGGTTCATAGGCTATGAGTTGGTCTATTAGATCTGGAGCAGACCTGGCAGTAAAAAGAGTTATTTCATAGGTTTTGACACGAACCCATTTCTCCAGGCATCATCAAGAAACACACAAAGAAAATCATAAAATCCATCAACGTTAAACAGCACAATTGGTTTCTGGTGTATGTTCAGGTTTGCCTAAGATAACACTATAAAAATTTCCTCCAATGTGCCTAAGCCACCTGGCAAAGCAATAAAAGCATCAGAACGGTTACATACCTGGCACGATCAGTTCCTCTCCGTTTGATGATTCAATAAGATTTGCCTCTGCCAAGGGTTTTGGGATGATTCCCAAAACATGACTGTCTCATTCCTGTACAGCCTTTGAAACGATCCCCATTAGTCCAAGATTTCCTCCGCCATATATTAAGTGCATATTCCTTGCAGCTAAGACTCGACCCAATTCCTGTGATGCCTCTATGTATTGTGGTTTAGTACCAACACTACTACCACAAAACACACAGATGTTTTCAACTCGTCTTCTTGAAGTGGCTTCCATGTTTTACTCTGGATGTATTCAAAAGTGCGATGATAAGTTGAATTTATAGTACCTGAAAATGGTGAGTAAAAATAGCACAAGTATCTTCCAAAGGACGATTAGTAGCAAAATAGTAAAATAAATCGTGATAGTCAAAAAGGTCTGGATCCTGTCGGAGAAAACAACAAAACAAATCAATTATTAGAAAAAGACAAAGAGATATAATATGTACAAGAAAAGTAGCGGCTTGATTGACATCTATGCGTCAAGAACAAGCTTCCCATCCAATTTTCTTATAAATTGGCAAACATGGTCTTTTTGAGTCAGATTCCCAAGACTTAACTGTTGTCTTCTTTTTGAATTATGTGTGTAATTTGTGAATGGCTATATGAACATATCCACTGGGATTCGTCTCAAGAGTCGAAGATATATCATCTACAGACTCCTTACTCAAGCCATCCCTAATGAATTTAATTTTATCTTCACGATTATCAGACACAATTCCTAAAGAACGACAACGAGTATTGCAATTCCAACGCGCACATTTGTAACAAACACCCATTTTCTTAGCTCTACGTTTCTTTACATATGTGCTTCTTCCAAAACCAGGTAAATAAGAACTACAAGAGTCAAAATACTCACCTGCCAATCTGACTCGTGCTTCAATAATCCAACGAATGTCAGTAGGAATACCTTTTATCATCAGTAACCTCATCTGTTCCAAGCGAGCTTTGTAGACTTTCATCAGAGATTTTTGAGGGAGAGAAGGAAATTGCTTGTGAAGATTTACAAGAGCTTCTTCCATATTGAAATGTCTTAATCTGCAAAAACTAAACACACAAAATTAAATCACACCAAATCACAACATATACACAAATTGCATGGGTTGCCTCCCCGCGAGCGCTAAGTTTAGAGTCGACAGCTAGACTTGACTTCTCGATCATTAGACTGGATCTGAAAGTGTGACACTTTCTTTTTGTCGCTCCAACGGTTCTCCCCAGTAGTGCTTGACACGCTGACTGTTAACCTTGAATGTGTTGTTGGTGTTAGGATCCAGTAACTCAACAGCTCCATAAGGTAAAACCTGAGTGATCACAAATGGACCTGACCACCTTGATTTCAACTTTCCAGGGAAAAGTTTCAACCTCGAGTTGTACAACAACACATGTTGCCTTGGTTTCAATTGTCTGTGCACTATTTTTAGGTCATGCCATTTATTAGTCTTTTCCTTGTACAATTTGGCATTCTCATAAGCTTGTAGGCGAAATTCCTCCAATTCATTGAGTTGGTGAAGTCTTTTCTTTCCTGCAGCTTGTGGTTCAAGATTCAACTTCTTCAGTGCCCAGTACGCCTTGTGTTCAAGCTCAACTGGCAGATGACATGCTTTCCCAAACACCAATTGATATGGGGACATACCAATGGGTGTCTTGTAAGCTGTCCGGTAGGCCCATAATGCATCATCTAGTTTTGTTGACCAGTCCCTCCTTGTTGATCCAACAGTTCTCTCCAAGATTCTTTTGATTTCTCTGTTTGAAACTTCAACTTGCCCATTTGACTGTGGATGGTAGGCTGTGGCAACCTTGTGAGTAACTCCGTATTTGGATAAGAGTGCATCAAAATACCTGTTGCAGAAATGAGAGCCACCATCACTGATGATTGCACGAGGTGTTCCGAAGCGAGTGAAAATATTCTTTTTCAAGAATTTGATCACCACTTTTGAATCATTGGATGGTAGTGCAATTCCTTCAACCCATTTTGAGACGTAGTCTACAACAACCAAGATGTACAGGTTTTCGAATGATGGAACAAAGGGTCCCATGAAATCAATTCCCCAGACATCGAATATCTCCACTTCCAAAATATTTTGCAACGGTCCTTCATTTCTCCTCGAAATATTCCCCATTCTCTGACATCTGTCACATTGAAGAACAAACAAGTGAGCGTCTTTAAAAAGAGCGGGCCAGAACAAACCTGATTGAAGGACTTTAGCTGCAGTTTCATTCCCGCTGAAGTGTCCGTCGTATGGTGATGAATGATAGTGCTGCAAAACACTGTTGACTTCTTCCTGTGAAACACATCGTCTCAGTAATTGATCAACACATCGTTTGAACAGGTACGGCTCATCCCAAATATAATGTTTGACTTCTTTGAAGAATTTCTTCCGTTGCTGAGTTGTCCATTCCAACGGCCATTTTCCTGATACTATATAGTTGACATAGTCAGCATACCAAGTGACTTCTTGTTGTTTTATGGCAAACAACTGTTCATCTGGAAAAGTTTCTTTAATTGATAGTTCTTTGCCAGCTGTTTCTCCATTCTCGAGCCTCGATAGATGATCTGCCACTTGGTTTTCTGTTCCTTTTCTGTCTCTGATCTCCACATCAAATTCTTGCAGAAGAAGTATCCAACGGATCAATCTGGGTTTGGCATCTTTCTTTGTGATCAGGTATTTGATTGCTGAATGATCTATGTAGACCACCACTTTGGGACCCAACAGATAAGAGCAGAATTTGTCAAAAGCGAACACAACTGCAAGCAACTCCTTTTCAGTGGTAGTGTAGTTGAGTTAAGCTTCATTCAAAGTTCCGCTGGAGTAGTAAATGGTGTGGATATCTTTGCTTTGCGTTGTCCCAAAAATGCACCTACAACAAAATCACTAGCATCATACATTACCTCAAATGGAAGGGTCCAATCTGGTGCTACTATGATGAGGGCAGAACCTGCTTCTGTTTTAAGATCTCAAAAGCTTCTTGGCATTCTTTGGTGAAGTTGAAAGACACATCTTTTTCCAGAAGATTGCAAAGAGGTTTTGCAATTTTGGAAAAGTCTTTGATAAATCTCCTGTAAAAACCTGCATGTCCAAGAAAACTCTGAATTCCTTTGACTGATGTTGGTGGAGGTAGTTTTTCAATTGTCTCTATCTTTGCTTTGTCTACCTCGATTCCCTTTTGTGAGATCCGGTGTCCAAGAACTATGCCTTCCTGCACCATAAAATGGCATTTCTCCCAGTTGAGTATCAGATTTGTATCTTCACACCTTTGTAACACCTGTTCCAGATTTTGTAAACAATGATCAAAAGAATCTCCAAACACAGAAATAATCCATGAAAACCTCCATACTCTGCTCCAGCATGTCTGAGAAAATGGCCATCATGCAACGCTGAAATGTGGCAGGGGCATTACATAATCCAAATGGCATCATGCGGAAAGCAAAAGTACCAGAGGGACATGTAAATGTGGTTTTCTCCTGATATTCTGAGGTGATAGCAATCTGATTGTACCCTGAATATCCATCCAGAAAGCAATAGAACTTATGTCCATCCAATTTGTCCATCATCTGATCAATGAATGGCAACGGAAAATGATCATTCCTCGTGGCTTTGTTCAACTTCATGTAGTCCATACATACTCTCCATCCAGTCACCGTTCTTGTTGGGATTAGCTCATTATTTTCATTGGTAACCACAATAATTCCTATTTTCTTCGGCACACACTGTATAGGATTTACCCAACTGCTGTCTGAGATAGGGTAGATGATGCCAGCATCCAACCATTTGATGATTTCTTTCTTCACAACTTCCTTCATGATTGGATTGAGTCTCTGTTGATGTTCTACTGTGGGTTTGTACTCATCGTTAATCAGGATCTTGTGCATGCAGAATGATGGACTAATGCCTCGAATGTCTGCTATAGTCCAGCCAATGGCTTTCTTATGCTCTCGTAACACTCTCAATAACTTTTCTTCCTGCTCCAATGTTAGAGAAGATGAAATAATAACAGGTAATTCAGAAGATTTTCCAAGAAATGCATACCTGAGATGACTCAGAAGTAACTTCAACTCCAACTATGGTGGTTCTTCAATCGAAGGCTTGATCCAGTCTTTCTTTGGTAGTTCCAAACTTTCAATTGGTTGTGTCACTTTGAAACGAAATGGCTTGTCAAGATAGTTGATACATTCCAGAATTTCAGCATATAACTCAGTTTCAGTCATGTTGGTGATGCAAGCTTCAAGTTTGTCCATAGGAACTGTATCAATATCATGAATGATACTATCAACAACATCAATTCTGAAACATTCTTCCTCTTTTTCTTCACTTGGGAATTTCATGGCTTTGAAAACATTGAAGGTAACTTCTTGGTCCTGAAGTTTCATGGTCAGTTCTCCTTTTTGTACATCAATCACTGTTCGACCTGTTGCTAAGAATGGTCTCCCAATAATGATTGGCACATCTTTGTCTTCATCCATGTCAAGGATAATGAAGTCTGCTGGGAGAATGAGTTTATCAACTTTACCAGCACATCTTCAACAACTCCTCTTGGAAATACGAGCGTTCTATCAGCAAGTTGTAGTGAAACTGAGGTAGGCATTGCTTCTCCAATTTGCAGTTTCCTGTAAATGGAAAAAGGCATTAAATTAACACTTGCACCTAAATCACATAAAGCCTTACCGAAGTTATGTTCTCCTATGATGCAAGGAATGGTGAAACTTCCAGGATCCTTCAACTTTGGGGGAAGTTTTCTCTGAATGATGGCGCTGCATTCTTCTGATAATGCTACTGTCTCATAATCTCCCAATCTCCGTTTTCGGGAAAGAATGGCTTTCATGAATTTAGTATAACTGGGCATTTGTTCCAAAGCTTCTGCAAAATGGATGTTGATGTGCAGCTTTTTGAAAACCTCCAAGAATCGAGCAAACTGCTTGTCCAGTTTGCTTTTCTGAAGACGCTGAGGAAAAGGTGGAGGTGAAGTGATCTGTTCTTTTTCCTTTGCTTCTTTTCATTTATTCTTTTTCCTCCATCTGTTTCTTTGCTTCTTTTGGAATATCTTCAACGGTTGCCTTGATTCCAACATCTTTGTTGATTTCAGTACCACTTTTTAAGGTGATGGCTTGACATTGCTCCTTCCTCGGTTCCTCGGATTTGGTTCTGTATTGCTGGGAAGATTTCCTGGTGGTCTGTAACTCTGAGCATTGGCTAGTTGTCCAATTTGATTCTCCAGTGCTTTGATGGAAGCATATTGGTTTTGAAATATAGCATCATATGCGCTTGTTGCTTTTTGAACATCTCTGCAAGCCAATCTTTCATTTCTGGGTCTTTTTCAAACTCCTGGCTTTTGTTCTGTTGCTGGAATCCAGGTGGTGGATAGTTCTTTTGCCCTGAATTGTTGCTCCATGAGAAATTGGGATGATTCCTCCACCCTGGATTGTAGGTGTTGGAATATGGATTGTTCCCCTGTCTGTTGAAATTGTTGACATAATTCACCGTTTCTTCATGTTGATTTTGTTCTGGTGCTTCTCCATATGGTGAATTTGTGGTTCCAATGTTGCTTTGCATACTGAGAGTCTCCATGAATTTGCATATTTGATCTAGTTTGGTACTGATTGCTGAATTGGCTCCAACCTCATAAATTCCAGCAATTCGTTGAATCATGCTTCTTTCTGTTGGCCACAAGAATTGTTGTTGGCCATTTCTTTGATTAGGTCCCAGGCTTGTTCTTCTCCTTTTGCCATTAATGCTCCTCCAGCAGCAGCATCAATTGTGGTTCTCATTATTCCAGAAAGTCCATTATAGAATGTTTGGACTTGAAGCCATTTTGGAATCTCATGGTGAGGAAATTTTCGGAGCAATCTTTGTACCTTTCCCAAGCTTCGTAGAGAGTTTCTGATTCTTGTTGTATAAAGGATGTGATGTCATTCCTCAGTTTTCCAGATCTGGCTGGTGGAAAGTACTTTGCAAGAAATTTGGTGGCTAAAGTGTTCCAAGTTCTGATAGAACCTGCTGGAGTGAATGTAGCCAAGATTTAGCTCTGTCCTTCAAGGAGTATGGAAAAACACGCAGTCTCATTGCTTCTTCAGCTTCTCGGTTGTAATTGAAAGTGCCGCAAACTTCCAGGAAGTTGCTGATGTGGGTATTAGGATATTCAGTTGCTTTTCCCCAAAATTGCACTGATTGATGAATCATCTGAATGCAAGTTTTGATGTCACATGCATTCGCTGGTAAAGGAGGAAGTACAATACATGAAATGAGGCCATCAACCACCGGAATGGTTCTGTCTCGAATGGGAATTGGTGGTGCAATCTCCAAAGGTTCAGGTTCTCAACTGTCTGATGGTTTTTTCAATTTCTGGGTCAAGCGGTCGTAGTTCAAAGCTTCTGGTTCGTCTCATTAAGAATATGATAACCTGAAACACAATAAAACGAAAACAATAAGTAAAAGAAAATTAGATACAAGTAACGTATCTAACCTCAAAACTAATAATGAAAGATAAATAAGTCCCCGGCAAAGGCGCCAAAAACTTGACCGGCGTAAACACACATGTATAACGCAAGCGAACATATCGTTCAAGTAGTATAAAAATATCGATCCCACGAGGACTTAATTCCTACTATTGTTATTAATTGTTGATACTATTTATTTACAAATATCTAATTGAGGGAGAAGGGAATTGATTGCTTGATTGATTTGGTTGATTGTAGATTTGCTAAATAAATAAATAAAAAGAAAAAAGAAATTACTAAGGAAAATAAAAGACTCAAAGATCTAGGGTTGTGAATCTTTCTAATATCTTTAAAAAGATGAAGCGATTATTTTAAGTTTGTGTAATAAATCAGTTTACTAACCTGGAACACGAATTTATGCGAAAGCATCTGTCGATGGTCAGACACAAATACCCAGTTTAACCCAATTGAATCATATGTCTATGTCAACCAAATTATCTGGATTCATTAAGTTTAAGTTCTAATTATGGCTACCCCCGCCCGACAAGTATATGTCTATCCTGTAAGGAAATCTATTAAAGGGTTATCTATCCTCAAGAAGATCGTGGGCTATTAAGTTTAAGGCGAAACCTAAAATCCCTATGTCTAGTTCATTTTAGATTTACCACATCAATCTTATTGGTGATCAAACAATAAGAAGCATTAAGTTTAAGACTTAATAAGTAAACCTTTAAATTATCCAATTATAAAATAACTTTTTATAAACCGGTGATATTAGATTTCATCACAACCTAGAAAACTAACTTAGTTATAACACATAGTTATGATTAGTAAAAAAAGACATAAAAATTAATAAAAAGTAAATGCAAGAAAATAAATAAAATGCTAAGGAAAAAAGAATTAACTTCCACTATTTACTATTTAGATATCTCCCATAAAATAATATATAATCTTGTGATAATTTTACCAACCAGCCATATAGGGGGTAACCTGATTAAGTCAAATTAAGATAAACCAGCCATAAAGGCGGAACAAGAAATAAATCAGCCATAAAGGCAGAATAATAATTAAACCAACCGACCAGTATGGCGGTATCCTCATTAAGTCAGGTTTAACCAGATTAAATTAAATAACCAACCGACCAGTATGACGGTATCTTCATTAAGTCGGGTTTTTTAAATAGTTTATATATTATATTTTAGGGAGATTAATCTAAATAGCAATAGTAAAAGAATTACATTTTTACCTCAGCATGGAGAAGTTACCCTCGCATAGTAAAACGGTAAAAAGTAAAAATAAAATTACTATTCAAAAAAATAGAATTACTATTATTACTTCAGAACCGGTAGACTTTGGGCGTCGTGACGCCAAGGGCTTTGGCGTCGCTACGCAATGACGTGGCGCGACCTTATTGGTTGCTTGGCATTTCACCGGACAAGTGGCAAGGCGGCTGGCTGAAGTCGGCTCGTTGAATTTTTGACACGTGGAATACGGCGCACGTTAGCAGATCGCTTGTGATGATGACACGTGGCACGGCGCACGTTAGGCGTCGCGACGCGCAAAATTATAAAAATGCCATTTTTGCCAATTTTCACAGTTTTGCTCCAAATCACCTCCAGAATGTCCTGAAACTTTATTTATCTACAAAATAACACAAAACACATCAAAATATTCACAAAACTCAAGAAACTATACAAAATATTAAGTTAAATGAGTGGGAAATAGTGATACATTTACCACTCATCACTTTACACTGAGTTTTCTTCTCTGCTTGGTGATCTCCAAAAGTATGACTTTTTTAGGTGTAGGCAAGACTTATTCTTTTATAAGGGCTGATGCGAGCTTTTTTTTCCTTAAGAAAATGGAGTTATAATCGCACTAGGAGTCAGACTCGTATCGCGATGCTCATGGACTCACATCGCGATGCACATGGACTTGCGTATGGGTGTCAAATTTATCCGGATTTCGCATGGACCCGGATGACCCAGGTCTGGAAAAACCCGGGTCCATAATTAAAATATCTGGACCCAGGTCTAATAAATTAAGACCCTGGCGAATCCGGATCCTGACCTGGGATCGCACGGGTCCGGCCTGGATAGATCCGGGTCCGGAAAAAAAATAGAATATAATAAAAAAATACAAATAATATGCATATATATAAAATATATATATAATAGAATATATTTAAAAAAATTAAAAGAATTGAAATACAACTAATAAAATTGACAAAATATAAATATAAATATAAAATAATACAATTAACAATTAAAAATTAAAAAAAGTAAAACATAAAATAAAAATGGGTATCCGGATCCATATATATTTACCTGGGCCCAGGGCAATGAAAATGCTTCCGGATCCGGATCCGGATTTTGCCATCCATAGACTCGTGTCGACGCAAGATCAACGTGACATTTTTCCTCAATAATATATTAAATTCAAGTTTTTTAATATTTAAGTCATACAAATTTAAACAACAAAAAATTAAATATCTAGTTTTCATATATTAAAAATAACGAAATTAAACATGTAAACGTAACCTTATTCAAATTTATTCAATATTAGCAGGCCGGGTTAAACATATCTTCAACTATAATTTCATATCATAAAAAATCATAATGTTATTTTAGGTATTGATCATATAAATACTTCGAATCACGTCGATTTTATAATTTAATTAAGACAATTGATTTACTTACACTTAATATCTATGTTTCCTTCATTTGTTTCTCAATGCTCAAACAATATTTATAATTCACATTAGAGTCACTCTTTCATATTTCTCTATCATTTGAAATCATATCCTTAACTATAAATAATTTTAAAAATATTTAATTTTCTTTCGGATGAATTCCAATGAAACTTTATGTAATTCATTCAATTTAAGTTTAATTTTTTCTTATCGAATTTAAAATCTTGATCAGTTAGATTTACTTTGGAAAAGTTATACGCTATAAGGTTTGATTAGCATATGTAAGCTAATTGCTTTGGCCTTGTACTTGCAGATATTTTGAAGACCTATTCTCCTCAACAACACCCTCTACTGGTCAGGTGGATGCAGCTTTAAAATTTGTTAGGAATAAGATTCCTGGGGAGATGCGAAGCCAAATGGATCAACCTTTCACCGACGAAGAAGTGTACACTGCCCTTATGCAGATGAGCCCTACCAAAGCACCTGGACCAGATGGATTCCCAGCTGCATTTTACCAGGCCAAAGCAATTAGGTTACGTAAAAAAGTTCCATATGCATAAACCTATCGTCTTTTTTTTTTTTTTATTTCACACCTATGAGGTTATTTTTGTTAGAGTGTATGTTCTAAAACCAGTTATGGATGTTATGATTTAAGGCAAAATATTTGAAATACAATTTAATATTAATTAATAAAAAGCATTTTTTATTTCACACATTGTTGCATCCATATTTTATGTGTATGTCTCGAGATATTATGTCAGATGAATATCGTTAATCCAAAAGACGTTTGCGATTATGAGAGTCAACGATATTTATATATGTCTTAAATTAAGTTCTTGGTAAAATGTGATTGTTATACATGAAAATAATATATCATTTGACCAATATTATTGTGTGTCGCCTAGATTGACATATGATGTTAATATAATGGATGATAAGTCTCATATCATAAGGACACAAATAATAGATGTTTCATTGGTAGAATGAAATATCGAACATGACCACATAAGCGTAAGATCACATGATAATATTATCTAAGGTCATTGATCTTCGTAATAATACATTAGTATCGTCATATCCTCTGACCTGAGATCATATGATGACTTGTGCGATAGTACTCTTGGCTCACTAATATATCGTCATTCGACTATCCACATCCTTTTAATAAATGCTAGATGGTCTTGAACGATTGACATAAGAAGTCACATATGCTTCAAGATGTGATCTAATAGCTTTGATAATAAAAGTTAGAGATGTTTCAAGTAAACTCAAAGTTGTGGATATAAGTCTTTGGCCAAAGCAGTCGATATCTTAAAGATATCAAATCCACTGCTTGATATCTCTTACAAAAATATGTAGATAACAAATGCTTTTTATTAATTAATAATAAATATATTACAAATATTATGCCTTAAATCATAACATCAATAACTGGTTTTAGAACATACACTCTAACAAAAATAACCTCATAGGTGTGTGAAATAGAAAAAAAGAAGACGATAGGTTTATGCATATGAAATTTTTTTACATAAGGTTACCGATGGGTCTAAAACAAAATTCTTTTATCATAATAAGTTGATTGAGCTTGGATCATTGGTCAAATAATAAGTTGGATTTGGTGGGCTCAAATGTGTTTTGGAAGCTCTCAAAGTGTTAGGGTTTGTAACATAACAAATCAAAAAATCACGCCCTTAAATAGCTAGGGCTTGGCCGAAAGTCGGGGGGGTTATTTTGGTCATTTTTATTTCAATTATTTATCAAATAAATGGTTGAATACTAAGCCTAACACATACCTTAATATTTAAACCCCCCTCTTATACACACAAATATCCAAAATACCCCGGCATGTATATTTTTATTTAACGATTAAACAATTTGAATTAATTCACTTACTTCGATAAAATATCTAATAATATGTATTATTCATAACGCGTTACCCAAGTGCTCAATGAGTTCATTTCATAGTATGAGACTCTTTAAGTTCAGATTTATCTACACGAAATCCAATTTTTTATCCATAATTCAGCCACTCATTAATTATGTGACAACATATAGTCTTGTTGAACTGTACAAGTTGAGATCATTACATACATATAATTCATCTGCCACAGGTTATCCATATTATAATGGGGACATAGATATGAACGTCAAATCCCTAAAGTATAATATCGTCGACTTATAAATTCACGATCTCTAAATAACACTTGGAACACCTTTCTACAGTGTACCATAATCATTGATTTAACATATCACAAACACGTGAATGATACATATGCCTTTTAAACAAGACTAACAGATCCTAACTTGACACTCACCGAATATCCTGAACATCAGTCCATACCCAAAGAACAGACAGAGGTTTGACCTAAAAAGGTCGGTGACGTGAATGCCATCAAAACATGAAGGATAACTCATATATATAGCATGGTATCTCAAATCCCTAAAGTATAATATCGTCGACTTATAAATTCGTGTAAAAATAAAAAGGCTGAATTGATTGAAGTGATGAAAAAATTTTAAATTGGAATGTAACAATAAATTAAAATACTGGGGCTAGGGGATCCACTCTTAATATTTCAAATATAAAGAAATTTTACTTTTTATAATATACAAATTGTCATTATTACCCAATCAATTTACTTCAAGAATTAATTATGCCAAAACATATCAAACCAACCATATATGTGGTGATAATATTTATCTATAACAAATATAGTTCAATACTCAATTATGCTAAATATGTAAAATCAACCATAAAGACAGTAACAAAGTTTGTCAATAATTAGTCTATATTTAAATTACTCTCTCATATAATATATGGTAAAGTATTAATTGTGCCAACCAAGATGAGATTGTCTATATCGAACCAAGACACCCACAAATATAAGAGAATATTAAATATTAGTCTTCGAATTATAATTCATATATTATAATATAAGTAAGATTAATTTATATTCTCACATTAAGAGTTTATTTATATTCTCATATTAAGAGTTTCACCTTTTAACTCATGAGAATGAAATTAGCTAGTCATGTTTTGAATAAAAACACACATAATTTTATTACTAAAAGAAAAAAAATTACAACAAAACTTGAAAAATAAAACACAAAATACACTTCTTCCAAGTTCTTCATGAGAGAAAATGAAAGAAGCATGAAGAAAATGAACGTTGAGCATCTCTATTTATAGTAGAAGTGTTCATCCCTCAATTATGAATTACAACTTTCCAAATCAAATAAAAACAATAAACTTTTACTATTTTTTTTCCTTTTTTAAAATTTTTGTTGATCATTTTTCAAACATTTATCACAATCCACCGAAATGTGGATTGTAACATTTCAAATTTTATTTTTTATTTTGTTTTCTAATAATTAAAATTACATACAACACACATAGGTTTCTTCACCAATTTCGACCTTGAAAACCACAGAACTAGAAAATCATATAAAGAGCATTGTTGTACATATTTGAGTATTCTTTCATCTGAAACTGAAATTGCCTTAATTCGATGTCGGAGTAAGACTTTATGGCCAAAATATAAAAATTACGCAAAGTTGAAATTTTCGAAATTGTACACAGTTAGAACGCTCTTTCAAATTTATGGCTTCCAAAATCTAAATGTCACGTCTATTTTTCTAATTATGCATCCAAAGTATTATTTCACCTACATAAGTAATAAAAAGCACAATAAAAATATAAAAAGCATAAATTTAATTATTATTTCACAAATATTCTAAATTAAGAGGATTAATGAAACTACAAGTGTAAAATGATTAATTTTCTTTTTAATAAATGTACACTTTTTAGTGTTCATCACATCCTCAAACCAGCTTATTACTAGTCCCTAATAATTTAAGGGAAAACAAAAAATTCTTATCCAAGTTAATAATTGGTTAATTTCTTTCTAAATTATCAAATAAGTAAATTATCTTGTATTGTTTACATGTCTTCCATACACACAAAAGACAAAAACTAATCAATTCATTGTGCCTACAATATTCATAGGTCTTGTTGAAAAGACAGTAATATATTTGTCCTAAAATTATATTAGAGTTCACACATTTTTGGCAATGAGAGTTTATTTATAAATACAAAAATAATTTTTTTTTTTTTGTATAATACATCTTCAATCCTTGTAACGAGCTTTGAGTTAGTGAATCCCAAACTAGTTGGCTTTAGGGCACTATCTATTAAGACACTCATACAGACTTAATTGCTATGATCTCAGATGTCCAAAAGAAGAAGTTTCTGATTCCCTTAAGATTTCTCTTTTAACTCATGTAACAAGCTTTGGGTCAGTGATTCCTAGACTAGTTTGCCTAAAAGCACTAATTGTTAAAACACCCATACAGATTTAATTGCTGGAGTTAGAGAGGCAACAAAATTGAACTTATTCATAATTTTTTTTTTACAAACTTAAGCTCTACAGTTTTACGCGAACAATCTCTGCTTGCTGAGCAAGATGTCTGGTTACTAAGTAAAAGCTTGATTATTATTATTATTATTATCATTTTTTAAACTAACTCAAGTTCTACCATTTTACGCGAATAATCACTGCTTGTTGAGGCAAGATGTTCGGTTATTAAGTAAAAGTTTTTTTTGGAATAAAAACAGAAATTCCACTGCCTTTAAGTTCTACCTCCAATAAACTAGAGAACTGAATATTACAAATTTTTCACTTACAATCTACGATCATATGTTACCGAGTATGTTTATAATATCTTTCAAATGATCAATGGAAATCAAACTTAACCAATATTATGGAGAATTCATAAATTTGAATGATTCAAAAAAAACATAAATAACTTGTTAGAAATATATTGAGATGCGTCTCAGAAGCGAAAACCCCTTACACTACCATCTCTGAACAAAAATTCCACTTGGTTAGTCAAAACTTTATTGTTGGTTTGTGTGTAGTTTTTTTAACAAAAGAAAATCAAAACAAAAATAATTTTTTTTAAACACAAAATAATAACATAACAAAAACAACATAAATTTTTTTTTTTAAAAAAAATAACAAAACAAAGATAAAAATATTTTTTTACAAAAACGAAAACTATCTAGTCAACTATCTGTTGGGGCGGTTGTGGGACCCCTATGGTCGGATCGGTATGCAGCGAAAATGAATCTAACCCATGGTAATTGAGTATGGGTGTATTTTAAAATGTTTTAATGGAATACTATATTCCATTACGACTATATAGGAAAAACTAGATATGAATCGGAGTCCGGAAAAACCAAATAGGGATAAAACCGGATCATGCACGCCTGGTGCGCCCAGCTAGCTTGCGCTAGATGAAGTGCACGCTAATTCATATATATATATATGATGAGTGGTAATTATATCACTATTTTCCACTCATTTAACCTAATATTTTGTATAGTTTCTTGAGTTTTGTGAATATTTTGATGTGTTTTGTGTTATTTTGTAGATAAATAAAGTTTCAGGACATTCTGGAGGTGATTTGGGGCCAAAACAGTGAAAAAAAACGAAAAGGGCAAAATGGTCATTTCGTGCGTCGCGACGCCTAAATTTCGCCGATCCATGCTAACGTGTGCTGGGTCCATAAGTCAGAATCTGAGAAGTTTAACTTTGCTAACATGCGCCGTGCCATGTGTCACCATCACAACGGATCTACTAACGTGTGCCGTGCCACGTGTCATCATCCTACGGTGCCGACAGTCGCCATCACCATGTGTCACTCCACGTGTCTGCCACGTCATCATCCACATCACCGGTTGACCGAGTCAAAGTGCCATGTCATCATCAACCAATCACAGCGTGCCACGTGTCACAATCTTATGGTGCCAACAATCCCTTTCGCCACGTGTCGCCACGTCAGCACAATTATTGAATCAAATTATCCGCAATCGCCACGTCAGCAGATAAGAATCTGAACTGGCCAATCACGTGATGACATGTCATCCCGTCGCGACGCGGGGACCTTATTGGGGCCTATAAATAGAGCTCGAAATTTCAGTTTCATATGTACCTTCCTCTCTGATTTCTCTGATGTAAATATGAAGTTTTCTATCTAGTTTCTTTTAAATTTTAGTTTTGTAATTAATTTTAATTACGTTCTGTAATAATAGTAATTTACTTTTTTACTTTTACAGATTTTACTATTCAACCATGAGGAGGTAACTTCCCCATGCTAGGGTGAAAGGTAATTCTTTTACTATTGCTATTTAGATTAATCTCCCTTAAATATAATATATTCACTATTTAAAATTTGACTTAAAAAGGATACCGCCAGATTGGTCGGTTGGTAATTCATTTTAATCTGGTTTAAACCTGACTAATCAAGGATACCGCCAGATTGGTCGGTTGGTAATTAAATTTTCTTACCGCCTATATGGCAGGTTTATTTTGGTTCCACATTTATGGCTGGTTGGATTTAATTTGACTTAATCAGGTTACCGCCTATATGGCTGGTTGGTAAAATAATCACAAGTTAATATATTATATTAAGGGAGATATCTAAATAGTAAATAGTAAAAGTTGATAATTTTACCTTAGCATTTTATTTTATTGTAATTTACTTTTCAGTTTTTACTTTACCGCAATTACTTTTCAGTATTTTTACTTTATGTCTTTTATTTTACTATCCCTAGTTATGTGTTGTAACTAAATTAGTTATCTAGGGTTGTGATGAATTCTAATATCACCGGTTTATAAAGGGTTATTTTATAGTTTGGGTAATTTAAAGGTTTACTTATTAAGTTTTAAGCTTAATGCGTCTTTTTAATTGGCCACTAATAAGATTGATCTGGTAAATCTAAAATAAAATTGACAAATGAATTTTAGGTTCAGCCATAGACTTAATAGCTCACGATCTTCATTGAGGATAGATAACCCTTTAATAGATTTCCTTACATTATAGACAGATACCTGTCGGGCGGGGTAGCCATAATTGGAACTTAAACTTAATGAATCCAGGTAATTTGGTTGACATAGACATATGGTTCAATTGGGTTAAACTGGGTATTTGCGTCTGACCATCGACAGAGGCTTTGGCATAATTTAGTGTTCCAGGTTAGTAAACCGATTTATTACACAAACATGAAATAATCACTTCATCTTTTAAAAGATATTAGAAAGATTCACAACCCTAGATAGTTTTTAATATTGAATTTTCTTAAACCTACTTTCGAACAATTTTATTTACTTGTTTTTAAATTCAAAGTCTTCACCATTTCAAATCAATCAATCAACCTGTTAGATACTAGTAATTGTTTGACCTCATAAAATTAATAGCTTAGGTATTAAGTCCTCGTGGGATCGATACTTTTTATACTACTTGAACGATACGTGCGCTTGCGTTATACGCGTGTGTAAGCACCGGTCAATATATATATTTCTTTGAATCAAAATACAAATCAAAATAGAATCTCACAATCAAGTGACTCACGAACGATTCTATGTCACTCAAAGATGATCAAGTGATTCTAGAATGATAATCATAACTCCAAGCTTTAATCTAGAGTTCCAAACTCTAATTTTATGTTTATGTCCAACATAAATATTTTGACCCAATCACAAACATATTGTGTTTATGTTTCCAAAGCATCCATTCATAATTCATTAGCCTAATTTCAACATCAAAATATGTTATTATGTATCCAATACATAATACATCACTATATGCTTCATTAATAAATAAAAACTCACAAATGAAAACATAGCTTGATTCCAAAATCCAATCTTCTTCTCCTTGTTGAAATGTTGTAGAGAACTTTCAAAGCTTGCAAGTGTGATTCCAAGATCCAATCTTAATTCCAAAGCTAACAAGCTTGATTCCAAGATCGAATCATCTTCTCATTGTTGAAATATTGTAGAGAACTTCCAAAACTTCTTTAAACACTTCTTTTACTTAGGCTAATATATCTAATTTTTGCTTGTTTTAGCTGTCTCAAGCTTAATTAAAAACTTACTCAAGCTTTCCTTTTAAAGTGAAGCTTATGTAATTTTTAATTAATAAAAGTTCTAATCAACTTTTAGGTGGGCTTAATCTAATTTGTCTAAATATGTATAATTAGGTGTGACTAATCACATTTGTCTACCACTTTGATTTAATCCAATTAAATCAAGACAAATACAACTATTATTATATATTTGTAATTACTAAAATATCCTCAAATGGTAGAGATATTTATGAAATTACAACAAAACCTTTGTGTGAATTTTATCCAATAACACTTAATTATTAATTTTATCCAATAACACTTAATTATTTTAATTGATAATTATAATATCAAATATTATTTATGATCAAACATTATCAGCTACCCAAGTGCTCAACGAATACACTTAATATTGTGAGACTCTCTAAGTTCAAACACATTCGTCATATAAGCCTAGCTTATATGTACGTAATTCGGCCACCTCCGAATTCTTGAAGAACATGAACAAACTTTCTGAACTATACAAGTCGAGGTCATCACATACATTTAACAATCTCTCCGTCGAAGGCCATCCGAGTAGTTCTTAGGAAACATATATTACACCGTCAAATTTCCAAGGGGAACATTTCATATTGTCGACATGTACATGATTCGTTACAACTAATTAGAGCACCATTTCTAATATATGCGATCCACCCTAGGTGATTGACTTTGGCCAAAGTCTGAAGAATCGTGACTTACTCACATGGAAACCTAAACCCTTTATGGTACATATACGAGCTGACGGATCCTATCTTGATATGCACTTGATTAACGAGTTCATCGATCCACACCAAACGAACATCTAGCGGGCATATCATGAAAGGTCTCTGACATACATGACATCAAAGTGTGGAGGATCGCATATAAAATCAATGTTATACTATAGTCAAAGGATCAAATTTGTGACTCGACTCGAGGATATTCCTGTTGACTGTGGTGTGTACTTCCAACTATTAAGGATAACCTATGAGTCATTCATTTCTCACTCCATCGAATATCAACATGTCTATACAAGCTTTCATTGCTCATGGTATATCGGGTTAGACCATTGGAACTCCAATTCCAATATACGACATGTGCTAGTTGTTGGAGTTGGTGCTTGGAGCGCCAATCCGAATAATGTATTGTATATTTTATTATTTATTAATAAAATAAGAATATTTTCATTTCATACCTTATTAATGGCATTGTCATTATGCATATTAGATTGATGTATAGATATGCTAAGAACGATATCGACCTTAGAATAGTGTTGTAGTAATACTAGACACTAGTTGGTCCAACATTGGGATAAGTATTACTATTATAAACTATTCTTAGTCGTTGGTTTTGAAATACGGTTGAATTCCTATAACCTAGAAGACGAACACATGTCGTATATTAGAATTGGAGTTCCAATGGTTTAAACCCGATGTACCATGAGCTTTGGAAGCTTATATAGACGTGTGGGTATTGGTTGGACCAAATTCTGAATGATTCACAAGTAATTCCTAATAGTTGGAAGTACACACCACCGTCAATAGGAATCTCCCCGGGTCGAGTAGCATATGTGATCATTTGACTATAGACAACATTGATTTTGTATGAGATCCTCTACACTTTGATGTCATGTATGTCAGAAATATTTCATGGTCTGGCCTCTAGATGTTCGTTGGGTGTGGACCGATGCACTTGTTAATCAAGTGTGAATCAAGATATGATCTGTCAGCCCGTATGTGTGCCATAAGGGGTTTAGGTATCCATTTGAGTAAGTCACAGTTCTTAAGATTTTGGCCAAAGCCGATCATCTAGGGTAGATCGCATTAGTTGTAAAGAATCGTGGACATGTCGACATGAGATGTGAGCCTCGGAAACTTGACGGTGTATTCTATGTTTCCTAATAACAACTCGGATAGCCTACGATGAATGGATTGATAAACATATGTGAAGACCTCGACTTGTATAGTTTAGAAAGGTCGTTCGTGTGTCTTCCCAAATTCGGAGGTGGCCGAATTACGTACATATTAGCTAGACTTATATGACGGGCGTGTATGAACTTAGAAGTCTCAATATGTCGATAATTTTTGATAATATATAATATTCGATATTATAATTATCAACTAAGATAATTAAATATTATTGGATAACATTGATTATTTACTTTGATCTAATTGGATTAATCCAAAATTTACATAAGGATTTTGTCGTAATTTCATAAATATCTCTACCATTTGAGGATATTTTTGCAATTATAAATATGTAATTATAGGTATTTTTGGCTTGATTTAATTGGATTAAATTAAAGTGATAGACATGTAACTAATCCATTAATTAAACTATATCTTGATTTAATTAGATTAAATCAAATTGGTAGAAAAAAAGATTAGTCACACCTAATTATACATATTTGGACAAATTAGATTAAGCTTACATAAAAATTGATTATAACTTTTATTAATTAAAAATTGTCTAAATTTTGCTATAAATAGCAAGCTTGAGCTAGATTTTAATTAAGCTTGTGAAAGCTAAATACAAGTAATTCTTGGAGAAATTAGCCTAAGTTAGAGAAGTGATTAGAGAAGCTTTGGAAGTTCTCTAAAACATTTCATCTAGGAGAAATCAAGATTGGATCTTGGAGTGAAGCTTGCTAGCATTGGAATCAAGATTTGATATTGGAGTCAAGTTTACAAACCTTTGAAGTTCTCCAACCATTTCAAAAAGTGAAGGAGATTGGATCTTTGCATCAAACTTGCTAGGTAGTTTGAAATTCTCTTAAGTTATGTTCTTCATTAGTGAATTTTTATTAGTGAGACATATAGTGCTGAATTATGTATTGGATGCATGATTACATAGATTAAACTTGAAATAAGGCAAATGAATTGGGTTAGGATGCTTTGGAAGTATAAACACAATATGCTTGTAATTAGGTCAAATATGTTCATGTTGGACATGGTTTGGAACACTAGATTAAAGCTTAGAGCTATGGCTACCATTCTAGAATCACTTGACCACCTTTGGATGAACTAAAATTATTCATGAGACATTTCATAGTGGGATTCTAAATTGGTTTATGTTTTGATTCAAACAAATGCATCTATGAATTTATAATACGTGTATGTTGGTTGTATATATGTGTTGATGATGGTTATGATGTAAAAATTGGATTTTAGGTGTATTGAAGTATTAGGAGAAAATTGGAAGTGTTTAATATTAGTTTGAAGTTGAAAAATGCTCACTGTTTGGGGCAGCATCGTGACTCTGACCTTCCAGCGTCGCGACACTGAGCATCAGACCTAGGAGCATTATAACCCCCCTTCCATGTCGCGACTCCGAGGTGTTCGGCTCTCGCAGTTGTTCTCGCACTTTGGGGCGTCTCGACGCCCAAGCTTTCGCGCCGCGACCCTCAGAGCTGATAAATACTAAAACTTCATTTTCTCCATCCTGGAGTTTTTCGACTCCGTTTTGGTCCCCGTTTTGTCCTATGGACTCAAAATGAAATGTAATTTTACATAAAATATTTTAATATACATCCATGCTAGATATCCACAGGTTAAGCCCACTTTCGCTGCGCGAGGCTCCGATCCGACCCTAGGGGTTTCACATCCGCCCTAACACTAGTCTCTAGGTTACATGAATTTGACCGTATTCCAAAACCAACGATTATGAATATTTACTTTAAGAATAGTTTATAATAGTAGTACTATCCCAATATCAGACCACCCATTGTCTAGTATTACTATTTGACTATTCTAAGGTCGATGTCATTCTCAGCATATTTATAATCAATCTAATATGCATAATGACATTACCGTTAACAATGTTGAAATGAAAATGTAGTTATTTTATTAATAAATAATAAAATATAATGTACAATACATTATTCGAATTGGCGCTCCAAGCACCAACTCCAACAAAACTTCCACTTGCTTAGTGCCAATCCGGATGGTACCGAAGTCACATCTCCTCCACATGCTATGTTGTATTGTCCTTGAACCTTCAAGACTATTATGTCTTTTTGTTCAATTATTTCTCTAATCACGTGATATTTCCTTTCCATTTGTTTAGACTTGAATGCGCTCTCGGCTCTTTAGCCTACGCTATGGCTCCATTATTATCATAGTACAGTGGGATACAGATTCGTAATATTAGGCACAATGCCAAGTTCTGTGATAAAATTTCTAATCTAAATATTTTTTTAGTAGCTTCCAAAGTCGCTATAAATTCTGCCTCAGTGGTGGAATCATCTGTTGAGCCTTACTTTGAACATCACCAGCTAATTGCACCGCTATTAAGGGTAAATATGTATCCGAATGTAGAATTTCTATCATTCGGATCTCCCTGAAAGTCAGAGTCTGTATAACCTTTAACTTGTAGCTCATATTCTCTATATATGAGAAAATTTATCCTTAGTACCCTTAAGATATTTCAGGATATATTTCACGATTGTCCAATGATCATTACCCGGATCAGATTGATATCGGATAGTAACATTAAAGTCAAAATGATATCAGGTCTTGTACATAGCATAACATACATAATGCTTCCAATACAATAAGCATATGACAAGTTTGACATTCTAACTCTCTATTCCTCAGTCTGAGATGTCATTTTCTTCGAAAGATGTATATTGTATCAAAAACATACATTTACTGCCTTGCAGTTAGTAAAACCGTACATTTCTAATATTTTATCTATATATTTGGATTGTGATAACCCCATAAGCTTCCATACTTTATCTTGGTAGAGTCTTATACCCAATATATATGAAGTTTCACCCATATCTTTCAGAAGAACATCAAGCCTCTCGTTAGACGTTAAACACAGTCTATCTTGGGCTTTGATATTCTATTCGACCTACGTAAAACTTGTTTCGTAGATCCATCACCTAGTTAGATCTCTGGTTTTATCTGAGGTTCCTCAATATTGGGATCAAACTCATCGAGTTCGATCTTTCTACAATTCCCAGTTTCTCTCAAAAAAAATTCAAGAAAAGTGGCAAAATAAGCAATAAATATATTTCATTGCTCAGAATCATAGAATTGACATCCCAAATAATTTTCAGGAATCAAACGAACTTATATTTATACCACATGAGTGCTAGTTTATCCTACTGCGTAACTCTAATGTATGTAGGACAACCTCAAATCTTTAAATACCTAAGACTTGGATTTCTATTGTACTGTATGTGATATGGGGTCGTAGAAACAACTTTCGATGGAACTCTATTTAGTATGTGGGCATCAGTAAGTAAAATGTAACCCCTTAAATATAATATGGAAGATCTGTATAGCTCATCATAGATCGCACCTTATCCAATAAAGTATTATTTCTCCACTCAGACATATCATTGTGTTGAGTAGTTCCTGGTGGGCTATATTGGGTGAGAATATCATTCTCCCTTATATAATTTCTTAATTCATCGTTTATAAATTCACCACATCGATCTGCTCGAAGGCACTTGATGAATTTACCAGTTTATTTTTCTACTTCGTTTTGGAATATTTTGAACTTTTCAAATGTTTCTTATTTATGTCTCATCAAATAGACATATCCATATCTTGACTTATCATCTGTGAAAGTCACGAAGTATGTTGAACCATCATGAGCAACAAGATTTAATGGGCCACACACACCACTGTGTAGTAGCTCTGATAAATCTTCAGCACAGTGTCCAACACCAAGAACCGAGGCCTTTGTCATTTACCCTCGGATACATTACTCATAAATCAGATAAGGATCTAAGGCAAGATTTTCAATCAAAAAATCCTTAACTAATTTTGATAGGCGTCTAACACCTAAGTGGCCCAATCTCATATGCCATAATTCAATATTATTTAATTCAGATCTTTACTTGTATTTTCCTCTATATTAAGGACATCTCTCGATATGTTTCAAAACATAATGACCGTTAGATAAAGAATATTCACATATCAAATAGTTGTCTTTATCATATAAACATAAACACCATATTTAATGTTTATTTTATATCCTTCTTTATCCAGTATCGGAAATGATATTATCTATATAATCAGAAAGAGTACATAATAATAGTTATGTAAAATTAAATTACATCTATTATGGAGATCTAAAATAATTGTTCATATGGTCTTGACATCCAATGTCTCGCCATTGCCAACTCTAAGATGGATCTTTCTTTTGTTCAGCCTTTTTTAACTCTCATGGCTTGCATAGAGTTACAAATATGAGTGGGACTACCGGTGTCTAACACCCAACCACTATTTGCATCTAAGGCAAATGAGATGTCAATAATAAGAAAAAATACAAAGCGTATATGGGGTTCCTGCTTTTCCTTTCAGCTCTGGACAATCATATTTTCAGTGTCCAGACTTTTGGCATTGTAGACATGCATCCTGAGCTATATGCGGTCTTGCAGTTTGTTTCTTGGAGTCTTTATT
>SKCR01053260.1:0-44159 GCA_019454045.1 Zanthoxylum bungeanum | reverse complement strand
ATCATGTTCTATTGAAGGCCCATAAATGAATAAATGTAAGCCCAAAATGAGCCACCCTTCCATTAATAATCATCAAGCTTGCATTGGCGCAGTCACATGATCATTAAAACTAATTAAAAAAAATGTGGGGAGCATGAAAGCAATAGCTGTCGCCCAATGAAACCCACACATGCAAAGTCTCCTCCATTCACGTTGTAATTGCGAAGCAAATCCCCCCAAGTTTCAGAACACTTTAAAAAATTCAACTACAGTCTCAACTCAATCTTCTGCCTCCTGTTTTATGTGGGGTTGATTTAGCTGCTCGTGAATCCATGGAGTTGTGGCTCTTATGGCTTTTGTAGGCACACACGTGACTGTTCCCACTTGCTATTTTATTTTGGATCCATCTACATTCTACAGGGACAAGTAACTGTTTCACGTTTGTTCACATGTGAACTTACAGTATCCGCATAAATTTACTCTTCAAGATTCTGTAACATTTAATAAGCTACTATAAATAAGTCTCCAGCACTTGTAGTTTTTTAGAGAGAGCTCGATTTGTTTCTAAAGATCAACTTCCATTATTTTCAGATGGCACCCCATGGAGAGGCTATTGCAAGCACTTTTGCACCGAGGAGGAGCAACGACTTCTCTAACTCCAAGCCACCGAGGCTTTCAAACGATAGCTTGCATCGCACGGTATCTGATTTCTCATTTGAGCTGAGCAAAGAGGCCATAGATAATATCAAAGCACTCCCACCAATATCCGAGGTTGAAGATGCCAAGTGCGAGTGCTGCGGCATGTCTGAGGAGTGCACGCCGCAGTACATAGAGCGCATTCGCAGTAAGTTCTCGGGGAAGTGGATATGCGGGCTGTGTGCCGAGGCAGTGAAGGAAGAGATGGAGAAAGATGGAGGAAAAAGCAAAGATGAAGCTTTGAGTGCACATATGAATGCATGTGCTAGGTTTAACAAGTTTGGAAGAGCTTATCCAGTTTTGTTCCAAGCTGAGGCCATGAGAGAGCTCTTGAAGAAGAATAGTACAACTACAAGGGGTCTTAGGGCTAAATCAATTAGCCCTAGGGATAACAAAGGAGGAGGGATTGCTAGGAGTTCAAGTTGCATACCAGCTATTACAAGAGATATGACTGGTCTTGCTATTTGATACTTTCAAAACCCACTTTCAGCACCAAATCATTTCTTCCTTACCAAGCATATATTACCTAGTAATTAATTAATTAATCTTTCATGGCCTATTTTCAATGATTTGTTAAAAAATCTTTAAAGGGTTTTTTTGGGCACCTATTTTTTTCATCTTAGGGCAATTTGTTTTTCCTTGGTTGATTAAATTCCCCTCCTTATAGAACACCCTCTAGGGTTTTTTAGGTGGATCCAAAACCTAGGTTACCTTTAACAACTGTGGTGTCATTTGAGCATAATATAAATAACAAGGAATATTATTCAATCTAAGGCTTGTATCTATCATCATTACTTGTTTTTAATTCTAATTTGGTCTATGCTTGTAATCACATTATGAAAATAACCAAGTTTCATGTAATAAATTTGTTGTACTAATTGTTTTAATCAAGTATTATTTCTTTTTCATCAATAAACTTGAATATGTACATTTTTTTTAATGAATAAAGAAAAATTTACCTAATATGCACTAATATTTAAGCTTGGCACATGAAAACACATTGCTATACCAAAACATAATTTAAAAAAAGAAAAAGAAATTCACTTAAAAGTTTCACACATCTATTAACTGATTAAAGGCTAAGCATAACTTCCAAGCGGCACAAACGCAATACACGAAGCAGTTTAGAGAAAAGCAGAAGAGGCCTAACAACCTTAAATGTCCCAAGTATCCAAGGTTTCCATGGCCAAAAGATCAAACAATCCAACAAAATATAATAAAGTTTGAAAGTTTTTTAATCTAATCCTTGGTTGGTCCAAAGTATTAGACAAATGACCAGTTGATGAACATAAAGCAGATGCAATGAGCAGTATCTTCTTCATTCAGTACCTTCCAAGCCACTGCCCTCTCATACGAAACCGGTCTGCCCATGCTCGACAAACAGATGCCACCTTGAAGACAAGCGAATCCCTAGGGCAATAGAATTCATTATCAAAATCAGTCAATTTTATATAGAGATCTGCATGGTATCTGATCTTTTAAACGTTTTATTAGGATTAATTAATAGAGTTCATTTTAAGGATTAAAACAAAGTTATCTTATTGTATCTACTGCACTACTAAAAGGAAATAAACACCTTTTATTACTTGTATTAAAGAAGAATTATTATCGCCTAAAGCATATTGTCAATCAGATTAAGTACCATATAAATAATAAGTAAAATCATTTTCATAGAACCACCACCCCCCATTATGTGTTTTCTTTTGCAAGATTTAGAGAGAACTTGCAAACCTGTTGCATTATCTGTGGGAACTCAGCGAAGAGAGCCTTTCGTCCGTGTTCATCAAATATCTTTTCCACTGTCAAGTCTTGCAGTGAAACCAAGGTTGTCTCAAGCATATCAAGTCCCGCTTGGTTTGCAAAAGTGAACACGGGCAATGCCTGCATGTATCACAAGGTTTTAGATAGAATCGTGATAAACATAAAGATAAGTATAAATAGAAATTATAATCTAGATAAACGGTATATAAATAACCTCGAATTCACGTTTAGAATTGTCATAACCCGCAAGTCAAGAAAATTAAAAAGCAATACAAAGAAGGGTTAAGATACTCGCTCAACATCACATACCAACCATGGAGAGCATTTAACATGTCAAATTGGTATATGGAGGTGAAGGAAAATGTTTTAACAAAACAATGATAAGAATCCTGGGTACTTTTTACGTCTTTCGACAGATAACCGTGTTGGTATAGAAAAGGAACAACCAGAAGTTGTATCTTAAATTCATCATGCCATTTTAGTTTCTCCTTTGTACAACTGAGGTTTGTGAGCCATAAAGATAAACGGTAATAATGTCAGCTCTAGAAAAGTACAGATCCAAATCCGGGAATTCATGTTTCATGCTGAATGATAGAAAAAGAAAAGGGCCAGGGTGGCGAAACAGATGTCATGCACACCTTTAGAGAGCAGCACATGACAGCATCTGTGTGATGCCACAGGTTTTTGAGAATGGATTCACTTCCTTCACCACCTGATTTGAGCAGCTCCACACCCAAGTAGCCCCTGCAGAACTCAGAAGTGAAAAACTGAACTTTGTGAAGAAACAAACATAGCAGCATTTTCACCTTGCACCAATCACCAATGTGAAATCAAGGCTACACTTCCAAGTACATGCAGAACTTTTCTATTGCTAAGAAATAAGTTTGCATTGCTTGTGAACAACATTTATTAAAGTGTAACATCAGACAAATGAAGTCCATCACGTGTGAATTATGAGTTCAGTAACTATGACTAAACCCAGCAGCCGTTATACTACATGTTTTTTTCTGCTAAGATTATATTTCACTCTGTACTTTAGAATAACTGACTATACAAAGCATATCCCACAAGATCAGTTAGAGCAGCAAATACTTACAAACCCAAATCTAGTACATTAAATGAGCTTCACAGTGAAGATGGATGTGCCTTCACATTTTTATATTAAAATTCAAATTAAATAAAAAAAAAAAAATGTTGCTTACCTGTAACTGTGACAGATCCAACGAGCAAGTATCTGTGCTTCAGGAGTACCTAATGGTGTCCGGAGACCAGCCTGAGAACTTATTTGAGAAGGAGATAGAGCTAATGCCACCCTCTGAACTGATGATATAATGCTGCGAACGTATTGCCGAGCCATGGTTGCCACGTGTTCTTGCATATGACCTTCAAATGCAAATTGAAATGCTATGGTCATCACTGATCTCATACAGCTGGAATTAGTAGAGTAATCATTAGTTCTATTTCCAGCTGGGCCAATCTCAAGAGCAGAAGCAAGATCTAAGGTGCGATTTGGACTGGAGGCCTCCTGAATCATATTGCAGAGCATCAATTAGAATAGTTCAAAGATATGTAATAAAACAAAATGGTATCATGCACCAATATAGAATACAGCCAACCTTTCCAGAATCGAGAGGAATGATACGAAAACCAGATGGCAGAAGCGGTGCATCATCAGCAAAAGAAGCATCTATAGGAGCAAATATAAGTTCAGCACAAGTGCCAACAGCATTCTCATCCATCCCACTGCAGAGCTATAAAAAAATACAAGAGAAACATAACAGAGCCAACAATGAAATCATTATGAAGATAATTGAAGTAGCAATAGAACAAAAACCCAGTGACATTGCAGCATTTCTAACAGGAAAATAACCTTAGGGCAGACATTAACATAATCCTTTCCTGAAAGTCATTAACATGACTCCTCTCAACTCCGACATGTATTTTTCATTTACAAATTTAAATTACGAATTTGGCCCAAACATTCATATTGGACCCACAGTTCAAACATTAGCATAATCAAAAGTGAAAGCTATCCCCAAGGTTGAAGATATCACTCCATTGATAAAGCTAAATAATAGAAAAAGCTTTGAGTGCATAAATATTAACTCAAAAAGAGATGACAGAAGGAAAGCAATATAAATAAATGAAGCTTACTTGCAAGAGGAACATGTCTCTTGGCATCATTGCATCTTCAGGAGAATTGCCAACACCTTCCAACTTAATAACTTCCAAGAACTATCAAGAGAAGTAGAAAAGAAATCACGATAGAAACATATAAAATTAAATTGCCTGCCACTCTCTCACACTAAGCATACTGAAACGAATCATGTGATACAGTTAAAAATTGCTGATAGACGTAAATGTCAAGTTTTTTACCTCCTCATGTTCAATAGTGTGAGCCAGTGGGAGAATAACTTGGTTCCCAAAACTTCCAACTCGAGACCCAGGTAAGCTACAGGGACCGACCTTAATAGCCGCAGCTGAGTAAACATCAATATTGTTGTCTGCCCACTCTGACCTGTGCTCTCGCAAAAATCGGAGAAGAATAGCAGGAGGCACATTCTGACAAAGAAACAGTGCAGGACAGAATGATATTAAAAAGAAACCTTTGTCAAACCCCGTATGAGATGCAGAACCCAAACAAGAAATTTTTTCAACTATGCACCAGGATAAAGGATTACACGTATCCTTCTCATTATTTTTCAATCCAAGTAGATAAAAAAATTTCTTCAAATATCATGACAAGTTCAAATTTCTAAACCACGAGATATGGCAAGTAAAATTTGCATTGTTGAACAAATCGAACAATACATTTGCTATAATATGATAGACTGTAGCAAGAGTTATGTAGTCGATGTCACGATCAGAATGTTAGACAGAAAAAATTAAAATAAAGTATTATCTATGTGGTTGAGGACAGACAGGCATACAAACATGTAAGGTATCAAAACGTATCTACAGAAATAAGTTGATTACAATAACCAAAAAACCAGCAGTGGAAAGAATAGCCACCCATCCACTGAGTTTGTAGGCAGTATTCATGCTGGTTCTTAAGGATACATGAAGCCTTTATGCCTTTATCACCATATAGGCAAAAACATTCAGAGAATTTGCTTCACCATGCACCTTGCATTTAGACAATAAGAATAGCCTTCCCAAAAAAAGCCCACCAAAGGAAACAAGGAAAATTTTCAGCAAACCAACCTGTAAAAGCATTGATGCTTTAGCACACAAGACTGCATTGCTGACAGCCGGAAATCCATTAGCAAAGGAAAGATTTAAACCCATTAACTTGTCAGGGGATAAGTTCACAAGGATCGTAACATCATCCATGCCATCATTCCCCATCACTGTCCAACCCTCATCAGTAAATCCATTGACAGCTTCATTAAAACCCCTATCATCAATCATCTATCAGTTTTGAATTCCAGGTAGACATCAATAAAATTGAATCAGATTTTGTCAAACAACTACAGATACTTGCCTGCTCAACCGCTGGCTAAGTGCTCGTAGAGCTGCAGGTCGTCTTCCCCAGCCAGTGACACTAGACTGAGAAACCTCCTGAGCAATTTGCCTAAGCTGGCGCAGAGCCTGAATAGAAATTATAAAAACACAATTGAAAACTAAAACTCCCACCGATGTGAAATCAATTGCATCATTTTGAAGTAAATATATGGCATCTACTTCCAGATCTAAATGTTTGTGGCAGAAGCAGTGAAACCATGTTAACGATAATCTTACCGCCATTGTTGTCTTTTGGGCGAGAACTGTGGATGATTCATAGAGTGGACGTAACACTTCAGGAACACTCCGTGGCTATACCAGTAAATAAAAAGACAAAATTAATTCTTCATTTTTTAGTAGAAAAAAGTTTTTTCACAACCACTAAGGCCAAAGAATATTTTCCAAATAAAATACAAGTTACCTCCAAATCCATATGATCAACAATGTGTATGATTGAACCACCACCTTCACAAGGGCGTATCAGGTACCCACTTGGCAACATTTCTGCTCTCACAAAATGCTGCACTGGCGGCATGGTTGGGCCGTTTTGTGTATTTTTAAGTGATCTCTCACAAACCTAAGAGCATTGAATCACATTATACAAATGATTCAAGAGATGAATGTTGTTAGTTTAAGTGAATAAAGAAAAGGAAAGGAAAACAGCCATACAAGAATTAGAGTGAGTGTCTATGTGCCAGTACAGCCAAATTAACAAATTGTTTGGCCACAGAACAAGCCAGCAATCATAACACTATGGAATTACATACCACAAGGCTGCCATCTTCTAAAACAGAAGTATAACGCAACAACCAGAAGTCGCGAGCTGGTGCCAATGTAGAGAGCGCATAGAGCTAAATTTTCAACAAAACAAGGATATCATCAAACAACTGCACCATAGAATGCTGAATGCACAAAAAGACATGATAAATAATACATAATAGTTCTTTCTTACCTGCATGTAAAGCAGCTCAATGGTTCCACCATTAGCTGTTGGCAGCACATTCAGCACATCCACAGCTCGGCAATCACGGAACCACGAAGGCCGATCTTTAAGGATTTCTGCAATCTGAAATGAACATAGTCTTTTATTATCGCAAGAATCTAACTAAGAAAATATCAGTCGAGAAGAACCATGTCCACTTACCCTAGTAGGCTCTAAACCCACCAGGCCGCAGGCGCGTGCTGCCACTCCAGTGCAACTATGAGAAATAGCAACGATTCCAATGGAATCCGGACCAGGCTGTTCATTGGGGAAAAAAAAAAAAGCAAACAAAGAAAGAAGAGGTTAGATATAGGGGGCAAGGTTGAAAGAGATTAAAATCTTGGTTTTATTTATAGCTGTGGTCCCCACTGAACCCCATACACCACATTCAAATAAGAAAAAAAGTAGTAAATCAAAAAAATCAGTAATATAACATGTATCAAGCTTTTTAATCCTTTTTTACTGGGATTATAAGTTCAGTTTTCTACTGGGTCATTCTTTACCTTTTATCATTAGGTGATTAGAAAAAAGCACTTAAATAACCATTTTCTTAAAAAAGAAAAAGGTCAAAAGATACCTTCATTCCAGGCATTTGGACCCACTCAACAGCAGTTCCAGTGGCCTTTGAAAGAAACTCTGCTAAAGTCTCTTCTGCAATGGACAAAAGCCTGAAAGAATACAAGCATGAATTGATGAATTCATAACCCACTAACAAACACATACAACAAAAATGGTCACATTACACGATGACAGAAAAGGACCCAACAACAACATCCCCACTGACCCTGCAGGACTAGCATCCCTTGGAGGATGCTGAGGTGTCAAATGGTGTTGACCGCTAGTCACCACCGATTCACAGCTTGTATCTTTGGTTGCAAGCGTTGTCTGTAAGAAAGCAACCCTCATCTTTCAGTTTCCACATAATCCACAAATTTAATATAATTATTAAACCAAAAATAAAGTGCATTTGAATTGAGTAGGTTCCTCGGAAATTGTATGAAAGAATTTCAATCAACTTTAATCCACATTCCAAGTTATTATTACTTTACCTACAATTCCTCAGAAACCAAATTGACTATTATAGTGATAAATATTGCACAAGGAAAATAAAAAAAATTCTCACACTCTGGGTATGCTGGCGAAAGTATCCATTCTCATACACCAGCTGTGACACCTGCTTCTGCAACCTATCATTCTCCTCCATCAGAAGCTTGTTCATCGCTGTGAGCTTTCTATTCACGGCTTGAAGGCGGGAAGCTTCTTTCCTCTGCTTCTCTCTGCATCTGAAGTAAAAAAAGCAGAACCACACAACATATTGTTACAACAAATTGGCAAAAGAGTTGAAATCTTTTCAATACAAGTTATCCATTATATGTGAAATTGAAAATATAAGATTCCAATATTCCACTTCCAAGTAAAAAAAAACATATCAAACACAGAATTTAGCATTTCATTTTCCAGTCCTTTCTCCGCATTATTTGCCAACAAAAACACTGGAGAAAATTCCTTTAAACCAAAAACTCACCTTCAATTTGTCTGTTTTGATCAGTTTTTAAAAAGAATTCACAATTAAGCTAAAGAAATGCATTACACTTAATTAACTACACAACAAACTTTGAATGAAGCATACCTTCTGTTCTGGAACCAAACTTTGATTTGCTTTGGCTCGATATTAGAGAGAATTGGACACTCCCTAATCAGCTGTTGGCGGCGAATTGAACTAGGTTTGGGGCACTCGTGATAGAACCTCTCAAGAGCCTCAACCTGCTCAGGTGTATATCTTACATACTTGCCATTGTCCAAGTTCCCAAGCTTACCATCCTTGCAGGACATTGCCATCTTCAATTTCGCCACCAAAACTCACAAATTAACACAAGCAAGAAGTAGCTCCTCTTCTGTTATCGCAGTCTCAAGCACTATCTTGAAATCTAAGCACCAAAAACCAAAATTCCAACCTCAAAACTCACATTAACCACAAAATGCTAAACCCAAACACAACTTCACAAGTGTTTTATCCTCCTTGAAACACAATCTTAAGCAGTTAATACACTTCAAGATGCCAAAAAGCCAAACACAAACTAAACTTAACTAAACTAAACTACAGCACTTATCCTTCCACATACCACTTCAAAGCTAAAAAGTACAGAACAAACACAAATGGGATTTCACTGAAATGCTTACATACCATAAATTGTCTCAATTTTCAAACTTTTCTATTCATTAATGCTAGCTTTGGGATTCAAGGATAGAGATAACCGACAAGATAACAAGATTATCCTGATTTGGTTCGTAGTAATTCTTGTTTTGTCACTATGAGACAGCGCCAAACATGAGAAAGCATAAATCTTTCGAGATCAGAGCTTTTAATACCCAACGATCCGTTTCACGAAAACATTTCCACCGTTTTCCAAAGCATCAAAAACAAATCCCAACAAAGTTCTCTCTCGTCCCAGTCACCGATTCCACTCAGCCGATTATCAGATACCTAGAAATGAATCTCCCAGAAACACCGAAACGTTTTGATCAAACGTTTCTCGCTATTTGATGGCTTTTCAGCTTCTCCCTTCCCCAGTCAACACGAACGATTTACCACCCATTTCTGACTCACCAACTTCAAACCCAAACAAAGCAATAAAAATAAAAATAAACCACTACGCAAGATCTCCCAGCTAGAGAGAAGAAACCGATCGAAACGTTTCAACAACCTTCAAAATCAAGAAACGTCCCTAACCTGAACATTTTTCCTCCTCCATCTAAAAGCCTACAAAGGAACAACATCAAAGTAAAACATCTGGGTTCTCTTTGTTACCTGTTTTTGTTTTCTGAAAGCCAAAAATAAAAAGAAAAAGATGATGCTTTAGAAATTCTGAGAGCGTGAGTGTGAAAAACAAAAAACAAGTAAAGGAGTTGCAGTTGTTGTTGTTGTAAGAGGTAAATACTAAAATAATAATAGAAATTAACAATAATAATAAAAGCAAAGCAAAGGGAAGGGAAGGGAAGTACTTTTGTTTTTGTTGTGTTGGTGGTGTGTTTGGTTTTTGCATTCCATTTACTTTTCGGGTTATGCTTTTGTTTTTACTTTTGGTTTTTGTTTCAAGTTTGCTGTTTGTTTCATTGGCTCTCTCTCTCTCCTCTCTCTCTCTCCTCTCAGCTGGTCTGGTCTGGTCAGGTCAGGTCTTCCACTCCACTGTGCAGGGAAAATGCCAGTGCTTAATTTCAAAAAAATAAAAGATTGGTGAAGGTATTAAAAGACCATCATAACCTTTTGGGGCAAATTTGAAATGCTTTTTCAAGTTTCCTGAATTACCCTTTGATAGATTCCACGTTGCTCTTTAATTATTAGCAAGTAGTATTTAGGAAAAAAATTTATCGTCATTGCTGGTTATCTGCATCTGAATTTTTAAATAAAATAAAATAACATTTCTGCCGACTATCATGATTTTCACTATTACTATTTATTTAATATGATTTTTAATAAAGGTTAAAAAAAAATTAGTCTTAAAATTATTTTAAAATATTTTTGATTGCATTTTAAGTGGAATATTTTTGGATTAAAAAATTCATTTTGTCTCTATTAATAAAAGTTCAAATTTTGAGTTTTTTGGAGTTGAACTGTAAATATTTTTTAAAGTCTAAAGTTATTTATAATACCCTCATTTAATTTAAAAAATATTATTTAATTTCTTTCATAACACAACTTAACAAAAACTTATCCAATAAAATAATTTTATATTTTTTTAGTAAAAGTTCACACTCACAAGTCACAACCAAACGCCTACAAATTCTTTTATCAAAAGTTTAATTTCTAAAAGCTCTACTAATAAAAACTCTACTTAAAAAAATTATATTTGAAAAATTATATCAAACTGATCTCTAATAACAAAGGTGGTTAATATCATATCAATCAAACAAAATTTCAAGTTTTGATACCAACAATTATAATTGGGTAGTATTTTTTTTTCATGTTCTTTTAAAAAAAACGTGTTGCATGCTCATATAAAATTGATAGTCAATATGAACTTGGGCACTAACATAGTTAATATCCATTTTTTAGATATAATTAGTACATGACCCATACTTTATGCGGATTGAGTTTATATTTCAGGTATTAATCTTATAAATATTTTATATATTGTCAGTTTTATAATATAAATGAGACAATTGATTTACTTACACGTAATATTTATGTCTCATTTGTTTGTCTCTCAGTTTTGAAATAATATTTAGAATTCATTATGCAATAGATAATAGTCAAAGTCTGTATTGTAAAGCACAGTAACTAATAAAAAACATATAAAAATAATTCAAAATAAAATAACAAATAATAATATACTCGAAATCCAAAAAATTGGTTAAGTTTTGTGAGCGACAACTATTTAGGATCTTATTTTAATAGCATGTTATATTTTTATATTGTAATATATTTTTCATTTTTATATTTTAATAATAAAAATATTAATTGTAGAGATTATGTGACCCATATATTTTTTATTTTAATAAAAGATTATATTATATCTTCAAATTATAATAGGTAATAAAAAAATTAATTGTGGAGATTATGTGTCATGACTAGGGATGGCAATTTTACTCATAAACCCGCAAAAACCCGCCCGCAATGGGTAGGATTTGGTAAATATATTAGTGGGTGCGGTGCGGGTTTGGTAATTTAAAGTAGAACCCGCTGCGGGTGCGGTGCGGGTTTGGTATTAAGAAAAAAATGCGGGTATCCGCATACCCGCAATATTATTTTTTATTAATTAATATTTTTAGGACAATATAAAAAACCTTCATATAAAAACAACTAACAAAACCTAAACCTAAAACACTAATCCATAGTTCCACACTCCCACTCAGCCGCAGCCCGCAACCTGCCCAACTGAAGATTTTTTGCATGACTATTATTGTTTTTTTTTAATCACACTTGTTAATAAAATTATAATACAAAAAATTTGGATTAAGTTCACATAATCAGAAACGGGAGAGGAGCAAAATAAGCTAGTGTTTGCTGCAACTTCAGTAGCTTTTCTGCTTCTTCATTACACTTCCACCACTTGAGCCTTGTAAGCATCACTTTCGTTACACTTAGCATAAAAATATGACCAAAGGTTGGTGATTACTTTTTAGCTTATTATCGATTGGGTTGACTAATTTAGATCATTATAATTATGAAGGGAATAACTCGTTTTAATTATGTTTATATGAAAAAATAAACATATCGTACTGAGTATTTCATACATTATGTTATATATGTACTGTATATATATACATTGCATGTTGTATATGTCAAATGAAAAACAAATGTGAAAACTACAGCTAGCAATTAAAAATAAATTATTTAATTAAAAAAATTGTATTATTAAGAACACAAAGTAATTCAATATTTTAAAAACCCGCAAAAAATCCGCTGGGTACCAATGCGGGTTTGGTAATTTATTTTTATATGCGGTGCGGGTTTGGTAATGAAAATTAAAACCCGCAACGGGTATGGTGCGGGTTTGGTAATTTATTTACATATGCGGGTGCGGGTTTGGTAATGGAATACCCGCACCATACCCTACCCATTGCCATCCCTAGTCATGACACGATGAAAAAACTTAAAATATTTAATTTTATGTGTTTATGTGTGTGTATTATTTATATTTATATCGCCAAGCTCATGTCAGATTCAAATGGATTTTATGTGTATTGTAAGACAGAGATTTAGCTAATGCGAACTTTATGTAGACTGTAAGGTGTGGACCTGATATATATATATATATATATATATATATATTGTCGTCCCTTAACCTGATAATTTTGTATGTCTTGTTATAATATGATTATTATTTAATGAATTTTCATATGTATAATGACGTCCCTTAACGTTTGAGGCATTTGTGGACATGCACAATTATAAATAATGATCATATAATAGACCATATAGAACTATCAAATGATAGATCTAAGAGTGAGTCTACATAAGATATGTTGCGAATGTGCATGTGTGTATGTGTGCATATGTAACTCAAAGTTTGGATGCTTGAATAATTTGAGTATAAAGATCATGAATCGCATTAGGTATATTTCTAAATATGTATTTGCATCTTGGATGTCAAGTGTTTGGAATGTATTTCGTAAAAAAGGATTTAGTGTTTGACTTGTTTTTATAAAGAAAATCTTCAAAACTTTCCAATTTGATGACATTTCAGATATTTTAAAATGTTATAATGTTATTTTAAAAGTTTCGATTTTGTATCAATGAGGAGTTGTGAACTCAGTTTCTTGATCATAATATGCACATATTTTGGAAAAAGGTTATGTTTTAAAATAAAAGAGTAAAGAACAAAACAAAGTTAAAATATTTTTGACAAATATTTTTATATATAAATATACATATACATGTATGTGTTTTTTTATATTGAACTTGAAAATCCATATTGCTTTTCTTGATGGGTGTGGTGACTTACTGAATTCCCTAACTCACATCATATCAATTTGCTAGTTTTGCAGGTTGGCGTTAGATTGGACAATCATGAAATTTTGGATGTTTGAGCTCGAGATGAGAGATTATTCGAGTTGCAGTCACCTGTCTTAGTGTCATGGGAAATGTGTTTGTGTATATATGTTTGTTATGTATTGTGTCGTGTGATGCACATTGGTGTATATATATGTAAAAGAATTATTTAAGTTGTATGTGTAATTGTGGGCAGAGCCTTTGACTATTGAGATTTGATGTGATTTGGTTTGACCAGATGTCTCTTTATATAATATGTTTAATGCATGATGTCAAAATATTAGGTTGTTCTGTCAATTTCTTGTTGGTTTGAGGTTCAGGGATATGAGTTATTCATGTCTCATGTCGGTAATGTCATGCCTTTGGCGGGATATTACAATAGGTTTTTTTTTTTTTTTTTTTTACTTTAATAGTATATTATATTTTTATATTGTAATATGTTTCTTATATTAATAATTTATTATTTTAATTTTATAATTTAATAATAAAAAATAATCATATAGATATTTTAATTTTATAATATAATAATAATAAAATAATTGTAATGATTAGGTTAATTATAAATAATTTAATAGTGTGTTTTTTTTTTTTTTCAATATGATAATATAATATGTTTTATTGTTATAAAAGAACTCTTATAATATTATAATATAATTTTATTTAATAAATTTATTAATTTAATTTTATATCTTTAATATTAAGTTGTCACATGAAACGATGAATATGTTAAAAATGTTTAACTTTTAAATAGATAATAGGTTATAACGGTCAATTGATACGATGTAACTTTGAATTTCGTTGGTGGCAAAATAGTCAAAATAAATTATCATAGCGCCAATAATAGTAAATAGTAATTGAGGAGGAAGTATGAGGGGCATTTATGGACAAAGAAAAGAGAATCAGAAGCTTATAAAATACTAAAGGCATGAGAGTGGGGCACAGTGTACACCACCACCATGATGAGGTTTTTGCATGCGCCTTCGTTTTAAAGCTGAAAAAGTTTTTGTTTATTTATTTATTTATTTATTTTTGAATAAAATAAAAAGAAGAATAAAAGTTTATTATTAGCAATATTTAATGATGCTGCAGCGTTATCATATCAATGTCAGACCCTAGACCGCAAAGAGAACAATCCGTGTGTGCATTGTGTATCTGTCAATATTTATTATTTATATATATACTAGTTTTTGTTCGTGTCTATGACACGGTGTTATAGTATTTGACCCGTGTTTACGGCACGGTGTTACAGTTTTTACCCGTGCCTACGGCGCGATGTTACATAATTAAATGATTTTATTTTTAATTAAATGATTTTATTTTAACTTTCTATTTTTTAATTTGAAAATTTGAAAATTTTTGACCCTTTCCATCAATCAATTCACTCTCTTTCCTCCAATTACCAATGAAATGATATGGGTCGTTAATTAAGCCACATAAAGAGAGTTGTTGGATACACTCTCTGTCAGCCAACACCATTCTCCTTTATTATATAGATATATATGGTAAGAGAACCACGATTGTTGTTCGTCCCCATGTTACCAAAATTTAGTTTGATTGTAGAATGGTTACATATCAACCAATATAACTATATAAGCTCATATTTCATTAAATACATGGACAATTATTTTTTTTTGAGTGAAACTTTCTATATGAATACATTCATGTGGGACTAATCACTCTCTCGAAAACTTTAAGTGGATAAATATGTCACGTAAGTAGGGGTCGCACAAAAAACACACATTCATTATTTTATGTAATAGATGACATGTCATTGTTTCATTGGGTTAGGTGATAATTAGTTAATGTGTATTCTCATTTATTATTCAAACCGATGAAGCCATATCAGTTTCATACAAACTATACACATCTTAACTTTGTAAATACATTGTGAACTTTATCTTTATCAACTTGATCATGTTGCTCCCGGCAAATATCTATGTAACTATTTCGTGGTTAGGTTTGTAGCTTGTTTTTAAGGGATGTGGTTTCGTGATATAGGGTTCAAGATCTGGCGTCCAGATATTGGATTCGAATATATGAGATGCGTTTCTTGTAAAAACTTATGAAAGTCGAGTGTTTTACATATTCTGTTTAAGCACGAATCGAGTGATTTGGTAGCGGAATTTCCAATATTTCCAAGAAAAACATATTTGTAGCATTTTATAAAAAAATTATTCATTGATAGAATTTTATTTTTTCAATGATCGGCATATTAAGTGATATGGCACATATACATTAATAATATGTAACATAATAGGTCCCCAAAGGACGTGACTTAGTGATATAGGGTTCAAAATCTCACATTGAGGTATTGAGTTCGAATCAAGACATTGCGTTTCTTATAATAGCCTATGACAATTGAGATTTTACATGCGTTGTTTAAGTCCGGAAGGTAGTTTGACAACGAGATTTCCAACGATTCAAAAAAAAAAAAATATATATATATATATATATATACATTCTTATGCGCCCTTGTTGAGGTGGTACATACACAAAATTTCATAAGAATTAGGAATCTAAGGCTTGTATGTATACACTTGAAAATTTTATATTTATAATTATGGATCGATCGATATATTTTTAATTTTTATCTGATCCATTTAAATTCGAAAGAATTGATTTAACGATAGGATCTACTATAAAAATAGGGTAATGCTTTGATACCCAATGGTATCAAATTTCCTTAGGTTCAAAGTTGCATGTTCAATGCAACTTTGAGTATTGAACATGCAACTTCTACCAATAAATATGCAACCGATTTCATATTTTAAAAAATTTTATATTTATTGATATAATTTACATGTTTAATGTTCAAAATTACATATTCAATGATCAAAATTACATTGAACATGCAACTTTGATATCCAAAAATATATGATATCATTGGGTATCATAGACATTTTTTTTTTTTTTTGGAAACGATACCCTACCACCAAACCACCCATTCTGGGCCGCGGCGCAGGTAAAACCACCGGCTGTCCCAGACTCTTACAAGAAATACACCACTGGATTCGAACCCAGAATCTCAAGGTGAGATCTTAGACCCTACACTACCAAACCACACCATTGGGACGGGTATCATTGACATTCCCATACAAATATCGTTTAATCAAAAAACTTTACCACAGCCCTATGCAAGAAAAACCCAAACTAAAATACAAGATAGATATAGGAAATGATGACAACATTGACGTGACATTGGTGGCATACAATGATGTGATGTATGGTGGGGTGTGATGTAATATGCGTGGGGACATATTATATATGTGTGTCTCTCTCTATCTGGTACATACATATATATAAAAATATATCAATATCATTTTTACTGTATCAGATAATAATCACATCAGAATATTTTCCAGCCATCAGATTTTGGATTATATGATAGTGATAGTGTGATACATACATAGACGAATAATAATACATCACCCCTAAATAGTAAATGTATATTCCTATTTTTTTTAGGACGAATGTTCAAGACATTAAAAGTCTTCGCTGTTTTAATTTTCCTTTGCTTTTTTCAACACTTTATACCTTTCAAATAAAAATAAAATTTTAACGTGTGTTCTGAACGCCAAAGAAAATCACACCACCATTCTACGTTGACTCATTGAGATATACTACTTTTTTTTTTTTTTTTTTTTTTTTAATGTTAGATTTCAATTTAGAACTTAATAATTAAATTTTAAATTATTTATTATTAAGTCACATCATTTGGGGTTGAGATATACTACTCTAGGCTAAATTATATTGTAATTGTCAAAAAAAAAATGTTTAAATTGTGGGTGGTTTTTTTTAGACCGAATCATTTGTCAATTCTACCTATAGTTTTCCAAAATCAGATTTTTTTTTAATAAAAATTTTGGCAATTGGATGTAAAATTGTGATGTACGTACACAATTACAGACGCAATCAATTCTATCACGTGACATACGGCTGACTTATTATTGAGCAATGGGGCCGGGCTGGGTTGGACGGACAGGCAGTACGAAGATAAATTTTAAAGAATGGGTAAGAAAAACTTATATAGGATGTTTTATACGTATTTTAATTATTTTAAAAATAATTTATTAAAATATAGATAGAAAAATACGTATTATTTATTCATTGAATGGTTGTATAAAAATCGTTCTTATATAAATTTTTCTCATACAAATATACCGTCTATTAATATTTTAATATGTGTATATATATTAAATTCAATAATAATAATTAAGAGAATAATTTATTAATGGGTAATGCTAATAAGTGTCCTAATGATACTCATTAATGATAAATTTTAGGAAAGTTTTAACATCACTTTTATGGGAAATATAAAAAATTATCAAAATATAAATTACTTTTTCATTTTTTAATGAAAATTTTCCAAAAATAGATATCTTAACGAATGATCTTAGGACACTCATTAATATTTTCTTTTATTAATTAAATACATTAATCATTTAATTGTATTGAGCATGTTGTCTCTCATTTACGAATTTTGATGAGCTGGCAGGTGACGTGGCGTATGTTATGATTTGTTTCATTAATTGGACGATTAACTCGGCGGCGGCACCGGGTCTATGGCTAACGTGCACCCCTCTAGCGTGTTTTATAAGGGAGCGTGCTATAGCATTAATCATTTTATTTATTTTATTTTTATTTTTTTTTACATTTACCATAAATTTAAGATAAAAAAAAATTGAGTTCTTTTAGGATTCTCTTATTTCTTTATGGATTTTCGTTTTGAAATTCTAGATTCTTATCCCTCAGTACTTTAAAAATTTGTAAAATAATATAAAATTATAAAATTATATAATGATATAGTAGTAAAATATTATATTTCAATATTTTTTATTCCCTTTTATTATTTTCTAATAAAGTAGTGAAATAATAATAATCCTACAAAATTTGTCACTTCTGTTTTAGAAATGAATTATGATTTTTTTTTTTATCTCTAAGGGGCGCAATCCAATGATTAGAGCTTGGGACATTATCTTCAAGGTATCAGGTTCGAGTCATGACTAGCACCACTGCAAGAGTCAATGACAGCACCAGTTTACCCACATATTCATATCGGAGTCCAATGACACCGGTAGGGATGACATGAGGTTTCCGCGGTATAAAAAAAAAATCTTCTTGTTTTTCCTCTCATTATTTTATTAATGTTATCATATAATGATATGTGACATATAACTTAATTTTAACTAGATAAGTTTTTGTGTATGACACATGTCATTAGATGATAACAAAATAAAAAAAATAAAGAGATGATTATTGCCCTTTAGAAATAGTATATGATTATGTACTCTTAGAGATGACAAATATATTTGGATTCGGAAAATTTGGATTCACATTAATAAAAATATGGATTCGGGTATAATTTTAAGGTTTTATATGGATTTGAATCTAGAATCCGAATGTAAAATAATAAAAATTATTTGTATTTATGATTTTATACTTTAGTTTAGATTATTTTGGATGAATTTTAAATTGTAAATGTTATTTTAGATGCTAAATTGTTATTGTTTAGTTAGAAAACTTATTTTATTTTAAGTATTTAAAATTAAATAATTTTAGAATAAAAATAAAAAATAATTTTTTTGTTGATCCGAATATCCAGAGATCCGCATAAAAGATACCGACATCCGGATCCGTATTTTGTCATCCCTATATACTCTTCTTTATTGTTTTCATAATCAGACAGGACTGGCCGGTTGAATTGGTCAAACCTGTCGTGAGTTCTGTTCGGTTGAACCATAAAAAATTGGTGTAAAAAACAATCAAAATCGATAAAAACATGTCAAATTCGATCATAGATTTATTAAACCAAAAAAAACAAACAAAAAATTTAAAACAAAAACTAATTTTTAATTAATTAAAATTATTTATGACGTGATTTTATTTGTTTAACAAAAAATGATTCAATCTGTTAAATCAAAAATTCATTAAATATTTTATATTACTGATGTGCTTTTTAAAACATTACTATTCAATATATTCTTACATCGATTGTTCATTTTTCCACACAAGGCATAAAGTTTTACGTGCATCAAATTGGCGGAAGGTAGAAAATTGATGAAGAATTTCAAGAGAAGGGGGAGATTTAGAATCAATGAAAAGTCTATAGGCTAAAGCACATCTTAAATAGTAATGAATTACACTTATATTAAACTTGATATATAGGGGTTAGCTATTTTAATTTTAATTTTTGACTTAAAAATCTATATATGAAATTTAAGCATTCATTTAAGTCAATCAAATTCAAAATCAAAATAACATTTAATTATATTAATTTATATATAATTGGATTCACTTAAATAAATTACAAGAATTTATAATGATTTAAATCAAAAGTTTCAGTTGAATTAGTCAATACTTTTACATTTATATTAATGGTGTTTAACTAAAAGATTTAATCACAATCGTTTATTTATAAGTCAACTTAATTTAATTTTTGAGGATACGCCAATCTAATACGACCGCGCAAGAATTCAATACTTTTACATTTATATTAATAGTGTTTTTACTTTATTAAAAATAAAGTAATCAACAATATTGAAAGGAAGTTGAGTAAACAAGTTGAGTGTTAAGCCGTTTGTTTTTTCAAGGAAAAACATATGATATATAATATGTAGCACAATTCTACACTTTGTTAAGTTGGATTTTACAAACGGCAGTGTAAAACATACGATATCTAACATTTCCCTTTTAAAAAATGTTTGGAACAATGTATTTTTTCACCAAACTTTATAGGTATATTATTACCCCTTTAATAGAATATTTATTTAAAATTTTAATGACATTTTTTTAAAAGGCTCTATATATTGACCCCATAAAATAGATTTAGTGTCATTATGACCCCTATACTTAATAGTTTATAAGAAAGCAATCATGATTTTTTTTATAAATTTAACATCTAAACATAGTGATTATCCTACTTTTTTATAAATGTGTGGGTAAATCGGTGTTGTCAAAACTCTTATAAAGATGATACCCATAACTCGAACCTAAGATCTTAAAAATAAGATTTCAAGCTCCAACTGCTGGACTGTATCCATTAGGGACGTCATTATCATACTTTGCCCCTAAGTAGTTGTTATTTACAACAAAATGATCCCAGATCAAAGATTATGATTTCACTGCAGCAAATGACAATACATACATCTAGCTCAAAAATAAAATAATTCGCAATTCTATCCAATAATAAAAATCTCAACACAACAAATTAAAGCTTACATTACACCAACCCAACAAATTATATATTCTGACTAGATAGCTTTTTTAATTTGTTGTTGTTGCAAAACCAAGACAGAGCATCTGCCATTATATTCTAATATTGATGCAAGCAAGTCACCAAGAACACAGATGTTAAAATGTAGATTGATGAAAGATAAACTCCAATTTCCTTACATCAGATGTTAATGTGCTTATTTGTTTTGGTATTATTGATTTTTTTTTTGGGTAATTTTGTTTTGTATCTTCAGTTTTTCTCCGTCAGAAATGAAGGGTTTCTATTAAAATTTCTTATTAAAAAAAAGTCACCGAGAACACCAAGCTCGGGATCTTTCAATCCTGAAACCTGTGGTGTCTCCTTCAAATTATATCTTCTCCCAACAACAACGAAATCAAATTCATTCACCATTGGTCTAATAACCATTAACCATTGTTGTTTCAGGCCCATCATTCACTTCCTTCTCAATGTAATTAGCATACCCATTAGTTCTAACATCCCTTAAAAATTGGTTGAACGCGGACTTGTCAAAGGAATAAATCCTCAATATGAAAAACTGACTTATAAATTCTAACAAACGATTGTAAAACGGGTCTCAAAAACATACAAGGGATAGACAATTGGAATTGAGGAGGATGTTAGTAATAGATTGAGAATTAAAAGAAACGCTACTGTCTAAAATTACAGGAACTAAGAAATTGAGTGTTATTGTAATTAAAAAACAGATGAATGCTTGAAAGAAAATTAACTAAGAGCTAACTAACTAAAAGAGTAATTGAAGATTGACTACGAAATATATCTAAAGGAAATTGACATGTTGAGTTTTTTGTTCTCAGTGTTGGAGAGTCACTTCTTATGGCTCTTTTTTGGCTTTTATGCTCTTTGTGAATAATTTTATGTTACTGTTCCTTAATTTTTTGAGCACATCCTACTGTCCTGCCAACTTCTTTAACCCATCCTCCCACTTCCTATGTTTTCTCTCAACTTCCTCAAAATGCTCATCAACCTCTTGCATATTTTATGTTGGTGGAGGAAAATACGTTAGTTGGAGAAAGACTTGGACCCTCAATAATTTCATATTTAATTGACTATTTTTTCTGCTTAAAAACTAGTGAATTTATGCTTGGCTCTAAAATGAGCTCCGGGAAATAACTGCCTTATAATGCTCCTCCATAATCCTATAACCACCACGTCTCGCAAACTGCGCTCCTCCATGTTCCTGCTAACGTCTTGCAACTGTTGGAGGAAATTATGGAGGAAAGCGCCAGACTTTGGGCTAGCACTGTTCTGTTGCTCCTGATTGTAATCCTCTGACCACACGTACATGAGTGTTAAAATAGAACATCAGATCGGAACACTCGGAATTAGAACCTTAGAACAAACCCTCGATTCAGAGCCTCAAAGCAGAACCAAAAAGTCAAAATCAAAACAGATCCAAAGTCATATCCTAAAAATCAGATCTACATCAGGGTCAAAATCAGAACCTCATCCTTAGAGTCACAAGCAGAACCATAACCCAGAGTCAGATCCCATTATCACCTCAGACTTAGAGCCAGAATCAGGATCAGATTTCAGAGTCAGACTTTCAGAACTTAGAACCTCAGAGTCAGAGTCAGACCTTACTTCACCATTAAACCCTACTTTAGAGACTCATAGCGAGAATCAGATCCTCAGAGTCTCGAGTATCAGGACCTCAGAGTCAGGGTCAGATCTTTGGAGCAGAAACTCCGAGTCAGGACCTACCTCATCCAACATCAGACCTTCAATATGCAGACGCAACATCTTCCACATCAGGCAAGAGTCAGAACCTCATCCTTAGAATCAAAGGCAGAACCAAAAGCCGGAGTCAGATCCTCATAGTCAGAATAATGACCTTTGAGTTATGGTTAAAACATTTGGAGCAGAACCTCTGAGGAGAACCTTTGAGTAGGAGTCAGACTGGTGAGAGTCAGACTCAGAGGGTGAGAGTCAGGACCTCAGAACCTGATGCGCATCAGAACCAGACCCTCAGAACCTCAAGTCTTTGGAGCAGAACTTTAGAGTCAGAACCTCAACATCAGATCTTCAATATGCAGACCTCTGTGTCAGGTTCTAAAGCAGGACTCAAGGTCATGGCTTAGGGTATGAAGCAGTGGCCAGAGTCTGAGGTACGTGCATGGACTCTGACATGAACTTAGTTTGCCGAAAAAACATTGTTGGCTCTGAAAATTGGATCGTTCTAATTTTTGGTGCAAACAAAAGCCTTGTGTCCCAATCTTCAAGCTCCTCATAGTTAGCTGCAACAGCTGTCAAATGTAACAAAGTGAGACAAATCCTAGACTCTTGTGCCAACTTTGTGCATAGAGTTAAGGCTTCATAGTCATCAAGGCCGCCCAAGAAGATCATAGAAACATCGTATGATACAATAGAGGTGTTTATGCGAGAATCAACACAGACGGTCGGTTGACCCCAAATTTAACCTATGTATAATACCACATATATATATATTTTTTATCATTTATCGGTAGGAGTCCATTTTAAGAACTCGTCTAGGGTCCTATAAAATTCAAGTTAACTCGAGGTTGTACATGGTATGATAGTTACATTTTTGTTTCTTGTATTTGATGCCTCCACCTTATATTGCCAGGATCAATCAAGATTCCTACCGAATATGAGGCTTTTTCCAGGACCATGGAATTTAAAATCCTGACCCTTTCATCATCTGAATATATGGACCCATCAATGTCCCATCTCATATGAAATGGAAAAATTATAAGAGAAGCAAACTTGTCGAATGCAAGTGTACATATGTCATATTGCATTAAACTTGGAGGATATAGTGCAGTGAAAGTGTTAACAGCTACTGTTGACGGCTGTTTTTCATTCTAAAGGTAATTCAGAAAAATTACTTATCAAACGAACCTCTCTCAATTGTGAATTTGTTTGGTTTGTTGGGAACCAAATACAAACTTAGCAGACAAAAAGAATACACACAGATAAACAAAGAATTTAACGTGGTTCGACGGAATGGATCTAACCTAAGTCTACGGACACAAGGAAAAAAGAAACTTTTATTTAGGGGTGTCAATTTGGGTCAGGATTCGTTTTTTCGTTCGATTCGATTCGCTTTAAAGTGAATACGAGTTTGAAAAAATGGATTCGTTTAAAAAATGGGTCGATTCGATTCGATTCGTTTATTAAACGAATCGAATACGAATTTAAGCTCATTGATTCGTTTGTTCGTTTATTCGTTTAGGATTCGTTTTATTATTTTTATTTATTAGTTCTTGTTAATTTTCAATTAAGATTCGAGAAATTATAACTAATTATCATAGAAAAAGTAATATTTTCAATATTTGGTGAAGTATTTTTAGTAAATATATTAATTACATATTTCATATGTATATATTTATGAAGAATTAATGTAAATCAAGTGTGGTAAATTATTTTATTAAATAATATCATTGACTAAACGAATAAACGAATATTCGTATTCGATTCGTTTAATAAACGAATCGAATACGAATCCTGATATTAGGATTCGTTTAATAAACGAATCGAATACGAATCCATAACATTTTGATTCGATTCGTTTAGGATTCGATACGAATTCGATTCGTTGATTCGTTTTGATACCCCTACTTTTATTACTGGCTCGGGTCTGACCGATCTTTTTTTTCTTTCTCTAGCTCGGGGTTATTTTCTCTCTGTTACAAATTACAAGTGCTTGTGAATGAAATTGCTCAACCTTTTACAATGAACTCTCAACCCCTTTATATACTAAGTCTAATTACACTGTTACTCCAACTCCGTGACGTCAACCATGTTGCCAAACCATTATTGCTTAAACTCTTTCCAATTACCCTACGGATAATAGCCCAGCCGTCTGACACAGCTACGACCTGCCACTTGACGCAGCTACTCTCAACCACTCAAATCTCATTAACCATGCTACTTTCGGTAACTGCTACATGCTACGCCACCGTGCGAGCCTGCATTCTAACCACTCCCGCGCGATAAACTTGCAACCATGCTCTGTCTCATCATTCAGACATTCACTGACCTACTTCTATCTCGTCAATCCCTGGGAAACCCAAACTTCCACTTAAGGCTCACGTCGTCCATACTTGAACATAATACCATTACCCCGACCTACCTTATCGGGCAAGTAAGTTGAGATGATCGATTGCAAACTAAAATGATCGACCCATCCCACCAGATCGGGTCGGTGTTGAGGCATTCACTCCCCTCGTCTCCCTAAACATCTTTTCACCTTGGGTCGGGCATTAAGTGAAAACTAACTTTGGTATTCTTATCGTGTCGGATGCCTATGCCTCTTGGGCCTGAACCCCTTGTTCAGGAAGTGGAAATCCCTTCTATACCCTTCTTCACACCTCTGTTTCTCTCGGGTCAGGTAATCACCATCAACAGCTAAAACTCTCAAATTTTTTCCTTCAAATTTATTGAAAGAAACGACGACGCTTTCCGAAAAGAGCAAGTAATTAAAAGAGGGTTTCATTACTTTTGGTGGGCAATGGAGACTTGGGTTACCTTGCCTCTAAGCTTGACTAGATGAAAGCACATTAACAACCATGGGGTTGTTTTTTTTTTTTTTTTGGTAGGGCATGAGATGTCTAGAAGATTAATTACTCAGCTTACATTAATGCATGCGAGCTTTGAATGGAGCTTCAATCTCATTATATTTCATTTATAATATAGTCTGCGTATTTTCTTGAAGGATCGTAGAGCTATTTGACTAGCAGAGGATCAATGATTGCTGCATTAATCACCAGGAAAAACATGCAAGAGTTTCAAGTCTTTATCTATGACCTGCATTTTATAAGTTGGAAATTAGAAGACAAAAATTAGAAATATGTTAATAATATGTGTTTTTATTAAGGAGATTCACCTTTGGTCTCTAATATTTCACATTTTTATTATTTTAAGTCCATAATTTTTTAATTACTTATTACATCCTTGTGTTATAATTTTATTGTTCGAACTTTACCGTTGAATGAAAAATTAATGTGATCGTTTGATATAATGAATCCGTACTATCTTCTGAAAAAAATAATTGGGAATTAAAAATGCTTGTTATAAATCATTCAATTCGGCAAAAAATGATAATTGGAATTCTAATTATGCTAAATCTTCAGTAGTGAAACAGTATTGTTGTTGATTAGTCACGTTTCTAGATCATCATGTAACAAAGAATTCTAAATTCTAGCAATATCCTTATACAAAATAAGCAATAAAGAGAGGATTCAAATTTCAAAGGAAGGTAGTTGTTGATACAATTACTATTGTTTGTTTGGGGGTGATTTTTGGGACCAATGAATGAAAAACAAGTGGATATATAGCTTCAAGGGAAAATAGTTTCATAGTTTTAACCATAAGCAGTTTTACTTGATCAACTTTCAATGCTACATACTATTTTTGAGTTACCTTACCTCAACCTCAATGTTTATTAATAGCTCAAATGTACGTCATAGTATTGTTGTGGATGTTGCCACAAAAATTAATGAGAATCATTGATCCTATTAACAATATGGGCAGTTAAATTAGATATCAATATCAATATTTGATTGGAGACAGCTGCTATATGAATATCAGTAAGCCAATCTTTGCATACCCAACACTTAGAGATGATATTTAGCTATTGCTTCATTCATTCAATTCTTCATCTGGGTTATTTTCCTTTCAATCTTTCTATTTGTTTTTATTGATTTATTATTGTTTTACGAGAGGATAAAAGATAAGATATGAATCATAATTATGAAAATGAGACAATTTTAAATTATACGTGCATTAACTTTCCCCCCAATATTAATTCTGCTGGCTTGGTAAGGCAATTTGGAGAACATGTTAAGGATTACAAATGGCTGGATTATACAAATCCTAGAATCATGTTGCTGATAGCTACCATGTTCACCTTTGCACAAGCTTTTCATTTTGTTCTTAAACGCCTTGGAATTCCAATTTTCATCTCACAGATTTTAGTAAGCACTCTCTTCCTTATTCTCTTTTTTTTTTTTGTTTGAATATTTATTTTATAAAAGAACAAACCTGAATCATTTTGTCATAATTTTGTGTGAGCAGGCTGGCTTATTACTCTCTCCGCCAGCTTTACATGTTATAAAATTTCAGGACACTCTACTTACAACAGAAGATATAAAATTGATTGGTACAATGGGAAACATTGGTTTTTCATTTTACATGTTTCAAAGTGGGGTGAAAATGGACGCGAGAATGGTAGCAAAAGTGGGAAGAAAGGCCTGGTACATTGGCTTTCTCTCTGTTATGTCACCATTAGCTCTTCATCTAGCAATTTCAAGCATGTACAATGCAAGCACCAAGGCTAAAGGGAGGATTGGTTTCTTTGTTTCACCAATGTATTATACCACATCTTTTCCGGTTGTCAATTCCCTTCTTACTCATTTGAAGATCATGAATTCAGAACTTGGGCGACTAGCACAATCATCAGCTATTATTGCCGATTTTTTGAGCTATGCTTCTATCCTGTTAATGGAGTTTTTAAAACTAGCACGCATTTCTCTGCTAAACGCATTTCTTGAACTTGGAGCTGTTTTTCTCTATGTCGTTTTTGTTATGGTTGTGGTGCGACCAGCAATGTTATTAATAGTGAGATTGACACCGGAAGGAGGGCAAGTAAGCCAAACAGGATTATCAGTCGTCATACTAATTTTCCTTTTGTTTCTGAGGAATGCTCAATATTTTTTTAATGACTTTACAGTAATGGGGCTTTATATTCTTGGTTTAGCAGTCCCTCATGGACCGCCATTGGGATCTGCTCTGGTGAACAAATTTGATTGCCTTGTTTCTTGTTTCTTTTTGCCAATATTTGTTACAACATCTGCTATGAGGGTACAAGATTTGATTCCCCACACTTTCAACGTGTTTATATTGAGAAATGTAATGGTAGCATCTGGGTCAATTTTGATCAAATTTGTGGCCTGTTTCTTGCCACTTCTGTATTGGAAAGTGCATAAAAATGATGCAGTTGCTCTTGCTCTCATAATGAATGCTAAAGGCATTGTTGAAATGGCATACTACACCTTTGAAAGTGATGCACAGGTACTTGATTCAACTTTCTTCTACTGTGTATGTAAATGAAAATTCCTTTTTTGTTTTCTTATCAAATTAAAGTTGACACACACTTGTTACATTTTTTTCTTCTGCAGAATATAAATGAAAATATGTTACGTTTTATGCTTGGTATTGTCATTGTGATGGGAAGCATTGTGCCTATTTTCGTGAGAAAATTATACGATCCTTCGAGGAAATACGCAGGGTATCAGATAAAGAAGCTTATGGATTGCAGACCTGATTCAGAGCTGCAAATAATTTCTTGTATTCATGTACCAAATAATGTCAGCTCTGTCATCAATCTTTTGAACATTTCTTGTCCTAGAAGAGAAAGCCCTATTGTTGTTAATGTACTTCATCTCATCAAACTTAATGGCCAAGCAACCCCAATCTTCGTTTCCCATCAAAAGAGAAACAAAAACAGCAAGTCCTCTGCCTTTAGCTACTCAGAAAATGTCATTCTTTCTTTCAAGCAATTTGAGGGACTCCATTGGGAAGCTGTGTCTATAAACGCCTTCACAGCTATTTCTCCACCGGATTTTATGCATGAAGATATATGCACTCTTGCCCTAGACAAACTTGCATCTCTTATTATACTCCCATTTCATCGAACATGGTACGTTGATGGCTATCTTGAATCCGAAGACCAAACAGTAAGGAACCTAAACCAGGTCATCCTGGAAAAAGCACCTTGTTCAGTAGGAATCCTCATTGACCATGGCAATCGAAGGCCTCACGTTACAAATTTGGACTCATCATCATCAGATTCAGTGTCTGATGTTGCAATGTTGTTCCTGGGGGGTAACGATGACAGAGAGGCGTTAACATTCGCGAAGAGAATGGCAAGAGACGACAAGGTTAGGCTCACTGTAGTGCATTTCATTGCAGCAACTGGTCACAGGGACGTACATTGGGAAACAATACTCGATTCAGAGGCTTTGAGGGAAGTAAAGAACAGTGAGTACATAAGATATGTGAAGCATGTAGTAGAAAATGGAGCTGAAACATTGGACATTGTTCATTCAATTGTGAATGATTATAATCTTATTATTGTGGGAAGGAGATACAATTTGGAAAGTCAGCAAACATCTTGTCTCAAAGAATGGAGCGAGTTTCCTGAGCTGGGAAATTTGGGGGACGTACTTGCTTCAAAAGATCTTGGTGGGAAATCTTGTGTCTTGGTTATACAGCAACAACAATTAGTCAAGCCTTGAGATCCAATCATGTTCATGGTCACATTAATTTAGAATAATATATTCAAGGGGAAATTTTTCCAAAAAATGATTCTGGTTACTTGGTGGTTAAATGTAACTTGTAGCTTTCTATATTTGAAATCGATTTTGAAGAATAAAAGAGAGTGAAATAATTCAATTAGTGCGTGCAAGTTGGTTTCAACCGTTAAAATCTCTTATAGTGATTCAAAAAAGTTTATGCATTCAACTTTTAGTTTTGGCCAAATTTTCGTCATTGAAATAAATCAACCAAAACATTTTAGGAGTTGTTTTTAATGTAGTAGAAAAATGGAGAAAAGGATATTAGAATGAACTTGTCACCTTTGCATTTTGAGGGCTCTTGAGTGTGTCTGTATGTCTTTCTGCAAGTGACCTTGTTTGATTTGGCCATCCCCTCCTCAAGGAGGGGGCATTTTGGTATTCTCAACTTCAAGTTCAACTTCAAGTTCAAATTCAAATTCAAATATCGGTCGCTTCCTGTCTAGTCCTTTGTGAGATATGTCATTTTTTTGGTGTGTTTGACACACTGTATTATATTAAATTGTATTATATTATTTAATGTATAATGTATTATATTACAGTGCATTGTAATAGTATTATATTATTTTAACGTTGTACAAATGTTTGATACTACACTGTACTGTATTATATTAATGTTATACAGCATTTGATACTACATTATACTGCATTGTAATAAAATTATTTTTTATTTAAAATATTTTTTTTAATATATTAATATTAATAGTAAAATTAATAATTTAATATTATTATTTTAATATTAATATTAATATTTTAGTTTAATATTAATATTAATTAAATATGCACAATGTCAAAAAACAAAACAAAAAAAAAAAAATTCTACAGAAGTAATATGAATTTATATAAAATCACACCACTTGAAAAACAAATTTGTAATAACATATCGATTAAATATGATGTCCCAGCCAATCATTATACATTGTAGTTGCCAAATCATTCCTCCAACCCGTCAATTGATCTGAAGCTTCAAGAGTGGATATATATGTTATCTACTTCTTCTACTTCATTATCAACCATCTCAGGCAATTCGTGCTCCAATGGATCTATAGACATTTCCCTTCTAATTAGATTGTGCAATAAACAACATTGGGTTTTTATTGGGTAAAAAGATGGACTTTCTAATATAGTTGATCGCATTTTGAGTAATCCAAAACATCGTCAGAATATTTCATGTTAAAGAATTCTTCTTTATTCCGAGGAGCGTATCCATTTCTCCGATCTGAAGTAATTTTTTGGTGTAACAGAAACATGAATGATATGATATCACCAATAAATTAGTAAATGACATGTATGATTTAATATCTATTTTTTTTAGTTAATTTTTAATATTTTAGCACGCATAACAATGAATTATTGGATTGTTGTAAGGATGACGTGATATTTCCGATGTATTGTAGATTTTTATCCTCCAATCTGATAAGTGATATCGTATTCCCCTATAAGAACCATCAGAATTTGTATATCCAGCATCTATAAGATAGTAGCAACCTGATCACATTACATGAGTCATCATATAATTATATAGATAAACTTGACTAGAAGTTGTATGAAAAGAATAAATCATACCTGTTAAAACTTCTAAATCTATTAGCTTGCTTATACAACATAAATCAATATAAATATAAGTTCCATCTAATGCCCGTAAGCAATTCTAGATACATCAAACAACATAAATCAATATAAATATTAAACTAAAATGGATATAGCCGTAAATAAAATTGTGAAAAATGGTCCATCTCCCATCATTACAATTTTCTGGTGCAGGTTCAGGTGATCTTAATAACATATCTTGTTACATTCTCATTAGATCTACTGATTGTGCGATTCTTAACATGATGGGGCTAGAATGTGCAAGAACATGTAAACTTGTTTTTCAACAGTCACCAAACCATTTGTCTTTACCCTTCTAATTGATTGAAGTAATTCACATAAAAGACCAAATGTTCCTCTATCCATTCTTAGTTAGATTCACACATTATATGTCACTGTTGCCGATAATGTTATCTGAAAATTCACGATAAACCTAAGGTTCTGACCCTATGCGGAATTTAATACAATAAACAGGACAAGTCCTGATTACTGTAACTATGGAATATTAACAGGCAATGACAATGTCAGCCAACAATCATAAAATCCACAATATCAATTTAATGCGAAATATAAATTGCGGAAAATTAAATCAACCACACAAAATTCAACATAATGATTTTGGTGACGAAGTGGAAAACTCTTCCGAGTAAAAAACCACTCCGGATATAAGCTACCACCCGAATCCACTATATAGAGAAAAACTTACAGCGATGGTAAAGACCTATGATGGCAACTCCACCGACTCAAGTACCTCAATACTGCAAGAACTCAAAACAACTCCTCAAGCCCGCGACCCACGGTTTTCTTCAGAACCTCTGAAGTCTCTGAGTAGATTGTATCACCAATAACGCCGGAACTCCGACTACCAAATTTCCTCCTAAAGAACTCTAAAGGATTAGGGAATTTGGGTTAAGTTGTGTTGAATGTTTAACAAAGATGGAATCACACCATTAATGAAGAAGACAAAAAGATAAAGAAGTCTTCAATGGTGGATTCAAAGAGAGTTCAAAGCTTTGTGAGATTTACGCTCAAGGGATTTGTGTTTCAACTGTTTCAACCAAGGGGAATGGCGACTACATGTTATATTTATAGGTATGGTGAAAAAACTAGGGTTTTCAAAGTGAAAAGGGCCAAAAACGCGTTCAGATCGCAGTCGCGTTCGAACGCATACTAGAACGCTCCACGAACGCGCCTTTTCTGTGAAGACTCGTTCGAACGCTACTCGAACGCACAACAAACGTGAGCTCTCTGGAATGACCCCGTTCGAACGCACAAAGAACGTGCCTCGAACGTTTGCTCTCTGGAATGCTCATGTTCGAACCTAAAGCAGAACGTGACACTAACGCCAAACGTTCGAACCAAACAACGAACACAGCACTAACGCCATTCATTCGAACACTGCAACGAACGCACCACGAACGCATGTCTGATGCACAGCAGCCAGAAACCAGTCCAATTGCACAAAGATCTTCATGATAGATTACAACTCAATTGAACTTGTTTTGTCACGGACACATGCCAATAAAAATGGAACTAACAATCTCCCCCTTTGGCATTCCGTGACAAAACACTACCTAATACAAAGACTACGGTAATAGACCCAAAAATAAAACTGTCAACTGTCAACCATCAAAACAGTGACTAATTACAATAGGACTCGATCTAATACCTAACCAAGTAGTCTTGAAATAATGCCACCGCAACAACATACATGCTCACCTAAAACATCCACAAACAACAATATACCGTGAAAACATTGAGATTATAAAGTATAAAATAAACATGTATAAACTCATGCATGTACAAGTAGATATCTCTCTCCCCCTTGATTTGAACTCCCTCTAAAACAGAGATATCTAAAGGATAATCTACGACTCCCTCCCATATATTAAGGCTATCACTCTTAATATAATACTCTTCTATTTTTTGTCACGAAATGACAAAGAATGAAGGAAACAAGAAAAACAACAGGATACAAACACATGCAAGAGTATAAACAAACATGACTTACTCCCTCGCACTAACAGACACATACAGTTAGCAAAATAACACACGAGAAGTAAACCAAAACTCAGAAAGGTGCATAAGAGAAGAAAAAAAATTGGTATGCAATAAATGAAGCACACACATGCACATACTGAGATAAATAAAAATCCTGTCAAAAACTGACCGAAACAACATTTCAAGCTGATACAATGATACCCAGTCAGTATTCAGCTGTTTATGACATGAAACAATATACATCATTTTAAATTTGGCTAAATACAACACTTATGCATATGACATAAACACCAAAGCATATCAAGCACTTGCGTGAAAAATAAAGTGCACAACAAATTAAGGCTTAAGACCTTATTTTATGAGCTGAACACAGCCAAAGAAATTCATCTCAAAACAAACCAAGTCAACACAATAGATGTTCAAACCTAACACCACTAGGACCTGAAAATAAGCAACATTGGTTGCATGCTATATTATTTACCCCATAAATATCATGAGCTCATATTTACCAACTCTTTCAAGTGAAAGGTTTTTGTCCTTATCTTTTGAATTTGGCCACATGGGCTCTTTTGCACTTGAGTCTTTTTTTTTTTTTAAATATATTTCTTTTTACTTTAGCAAAAGGGGATAGCACAAGGTCAACTAGTCAAAGGTCACACTATTGAAAAACAAAGTATGAAAAAGATTAGATTGGCATTCCAAAAACTCATACATGCGACCAAGCCTTGATAAAATAAAAACGTGTATGTGAGGTGCAAGCACATGATATATCAAATGTTTTTATCACACACACTAATGTATATAGAGCATCAAGAAAAATAAAAGCATATCATACATGCATAATCATATATCCTACATACCAGGATCACATGCATAAGCTTTTCATGCTCTAACAAGCCTTAAAATAAAATATTTTTTGTCTTTTTCATTTTCTATTTTTTTTTTGTCTTTTTCAGATTTTAACAAATAAAAATAAAGACACAAACAGGCTTGTAAAACATCCAATGGTACGTGGCGTTGTATCCCGAGTGCAGATCATACTACCGTCCATTCGGAGAACTACGATTGGCTTGATCCCAACTCAGGGTACGTAGGCAGACATACAGATGCAGCAAGGGATGGATCCTTTGAGGATCCGATTTGGATGATTGATGGTCGGCTCAGATTTTGGGAAATCTTCACCGAGTGGGAGATTTTTTGGTTGCCAGCATGCAGTACATGCAAACAACAGGAACCGAAAGCATGATTTAACATGCCAACTTTTGCCAACAAGCTACAGACGTGTTGGTGAGTTGCGAAACCGTGTGACACTGTTCACACGGTTTTGGCATTATAAATTGAGCCTTCCCAGACCATTGTTAGTATCCCAAAACGTGAAAGTAATATAGTGTAAAGTGTGTGAGAGTTTTTTTGTAAAGCTTAGGGTTTTAAGCTTTGTAATTCTTTATTGTGAGTAATATAAAAAATAGTTTTCTCTCAATTCACCTCTATTGTGTGTGTTTCATCACAACAAGTGGTATCAGGAGCTAAAGATCCACGGTGGGATCCCGAAACTCAGAAACAGAGGTTCGGTTCAGAAAATCAGTTCTGATGAAAGTTGTCGAAAATCGATTTTGAGCATACCATCAGAATTTTCACAGCGAGACGAGTACGATGGTATTTTACGGCGATCGATCGGAGGTCAGACGGCGTCTCACGCGCCAAACATAGAGTGATTCACGCGCTCCACGCGCACACACGCGCCTCACGCGCGCAGGAGGTTGAAGACGCTGAGTCAGCAGCCACATCATCGTCCAGTCAGCACCCAGTCATCTGCCACGTCAGCGATCCTGCACAGTCAGCAGCCCATTCAGCAGGACACATCAGCAACCAAGTCAGCGCCACGTGTCGTCCACATCAGCAAAATCCTGGTAAATTCAAGATAGGTCCCTGAACTTTCTAGAAATTACATTTTAGTCCTTAACTTTTTCGTAATTACAATTTAGCCCCTGAACTTTCAGAAATTGCACTTTGACCACTGTAATGTTTGGAATTTGCAATTTAGCCCATGTGTCGGATTTTGACAAACGAAGTGTCATTTTCACCATTTTTGACAATTCCGGACGCAACGATGAGGTCCGTTTTTTGAAATTCTGCTTAGAATTTTTTTATGATGGATGAGGGTAACAGAAAAATGGTTTTGTTAACCAGTACCAATTATTTCACATGGAGATGAAGATGTTGGGGTTGGTGCTCAGAGCGCCAATCCGGACCGTATTTATGTATGATTCATGAATACGAACATCCCCTTATTCCATAATATTAATTATTTATGGTTGCACCTCTTGTTCTTATATACGTATTCGATCTGATTACGATTAGATTGAAACTAAATGTGGTTTAGTGATATGTATATATCAGACAAAGGCCCGATAATATATAATGCAGTACACAGTTACAAAGTTAGTTTGTAATTGACATTGGGAAGTGTCACTGCTATATGAATATTATTAAACATAGTTCCTGGTCAAGATTTGCTAACACGGGTCGGTTAGTCAAATCTGTTGAGATCAGTACATGTCGTATATCGAGACTTGGTCCGATGGTTTATCCCAATGAACCATGAGTCTATGGAGACTTGTATAGACGTGTAGGTGTTTATAATGGATAAACACTGAACGGCTCACCGAAGATTCTTAATGGATGGTACACCAACGTCAATAAGAATCTTCTCGGGTTGAGTAGCATAGTGGTCCTTCGACTTGAAATACCACTGTGGATGTATGAGACATCCTCCACACTTAGATGGCAGTCACGTCACCGATCTATTTAGATCAGACCTCCGCCTGTTCGTTGAGTGTGGACCGATCCTCAGGATATCCTGTGTGTGTCAAGATATGATCCGTCAGTTCTGTGTACAGAGCATAGGTAGTCCATATATATTTAGCAGTCTGTTAAATCTGTGGCCACAGTATACATCGGAAGTAAGTTCCGAGTGTTATTTAGAGATTGCTAATAGATACGTCGACGAGATAATACCTATAGAGATTTGACGTTTACATCTATATCTCTGGGATTATCTGGATACCTGTGATAGAAGGATTATACGTATGCAATGACCTCGACATGTATGATTCAGCTAGTTTATCCGTGATCGTCATAATCTACGGGTGGATAGATTATGCACATGAAATTGGATTTCGTGACGGATATACCTGAATCTAAAGAGTCTCAATAATGAAACATACTCGTAGAGCACTAGGACAACTTTTGTGAATAATGATGATTATTTACAAATCATTTAAACGTTAAACGAAAAATACATGCGAACGGGCCGAACCGTTATTTCCTAATTAATGTGTATTTGTATTTAATATATGATATTATTAAATACACATTAATAAATAGTCAAATAAAGGTATTTGACATATATCATTAATATATGTATTTGAGATATTTAAAGTAAATATAATACATATATTTGAGATATTTGTATTTAATAAATTATTTAATTATTTAATTGTTAAATGATTAATATAATTAAAATATAAATATATCATCAAATGATAAAGTTAGGAAATGATTATAAGTGTAAATGTTTGAATTTATACTTAAAGGAAAATGTAGTCAAAATGGTTTTGACTTCTTAAGATATTTGTTTTTAAATTGTTTAAAAATTGAAATATTAATTTCCTTTTCTTTTTCTAAAATTCGGCCAACACCCTTAATTAAATATAATGGTTATATTTTTGAGTTGCAATTGTTGACTTGCTTTATTCATTTAAATTGTTTGATGATTAAAGTAACAAGTTGATAAAGTAACTTTAATGAAACAAAAAAAAAAAATATCTAGATATTATTTCTTCACAAATTTCGGCCAAGGGCTAATGTTGTTGAAGTATATATTGTTTCATTTATTTTAGGGTTTCATTAACCTTTTCACTTTAAAAAAAACTCCATTAAAACAAGGCAAAGAAGGTAGAGAGAAAATAAAAGAAAAACAAGGAAAAGCTTGGAATTTAGTAAGTATTTCCAACTTTCCATTAGAGAGTAATTTGTTCCTCTTGTTGTGGGCAACATCTTGTGATGTTCTTGAGTTTTTATATTCTTTATTCTTTGTACTTTTGATGGATAAAAGTTTGATGAAGGTGATATGCATGTATGATGTTGGAAGTTTATTACTAGTGTAGTAATAAGCATTCTTTTAAGGTTTTAGAACCTTGTTGCCATTCTAGAGTTATTGACCCACTCTTAAATGACCTAGAATTGTTCTATAGTTGTTTCATTATGTTGAGACTTTGATTGGATGGAAGAAACATGATTGAAGTATTGGATTTAACCAATTTGGTCTAATTTGTCCAATTTGATGAAATTGAAAAATTAGGGTTCATGACCAATTCCAAATTTGGGGATTTTCATATATGTTGTGTATTTGGATTTGTATATGATGCATATAAAGTTTCATGTTGATTGGATTACATCTTCATGTGTTTTGAAGCATGAAATGATAAAGTGCACAAATGACACCCCATTGGGAGCATTCGGCCAAGTGAGTCAAATTTGGGGATTTGGTTTCTTTTGGTGTTTTGATGTTTTGAACATGCTAAGTTCATCTTAGAAATGATTTAGAATCATTCAAAATTGATTTGATCAATTTCGGACTAAAATGGACAAAAAACCAATGTAAGGGCATTTCGGTAAATTCACTTGAATATGATTCATTTGAATTTTATTTCATAATCTGATTATTGGATAATTAAATAAATATATTTATTTAATTAATCCGAGAAAAAATTTTGAAATCGGAAAATTTGATTTTCCGCGATTCCGCTGCGTTACCGGATTCTGCCCCTAAAAACCCCTACAGAAGAATGAAAGACATTATGTATGTGAAGGACTATGATGGATCAGTATTTCTGGAGGAGAAACCAGAAGTAATGTCCGATGAGAAGTGGGCTAATCTTCACCAGAAAACATGCAGTACTATTCGTCAGTGGATCGACGACAGTATCGTGAACCATGTTAGTGAAGATATAAATGCACGTGTCTTATGGAGAAAGCTGGATGAGCTTTTTCGAGCAAAGACTGGCAACAACAAGTTGTACTACATCAAGAAAATGATGGGGTTGAAATACCAGGAAGGTACAGCTGTGTTATAGACCATATCAACGATTTCCTCGGCACTATGAAAGAACTGTCTGGATTGGGCATAGACTTCAGTGATGAGGTAAATGGCTTAATACTCCTTAATAAGTTACCAGAATCATGGGAAACGTTCAGATCTACGGTAATCAATTCAGCCGTAGATGAGAAAGTCACTATGGAGATGGCGAAAACCAGGATCTTCGAGGAAGAAAAGATGACGAGAATGCAGGAGTCAGCATCAACCTCAACTTCAGAAGCTCTGGTGACTGAGAAGAACACCAGAAGGGGAAGAGTAAAAGCCGAGGCCCTGGTAGATCAGACAAGAACCGAGGTAAATCTAAAACTAGAGATATTGAGTGCTACCACTGTAAGAAGAAATGTCATATGAAGATGGATTGTTACAAACTGAAGAACGAGCAGTCCAGGAGAGATGGTGACTCTAACCAAGAAAGAGTTGATACTACCACCGAAAAAACCTCCAAAGAATTCTGCATTATATACGAAGAAGATGTTGTGAATCTTGCCAGCCACGAGACCAGTTAGGTGATAGATAATGGCGCCTCCATACACGCCACATCTCGCAGAGACTTCTTTTCATCTTACACACCAGAGGACTACGGTGCTGTAAGGATGGGGAATGATGGCCAGTCCAAAACTGTCGGTATTGGAGACATCTGCCTTGAAACAGACAACGGGACAAAGCCAGTGTTGAAGGGAGTCAAGCACATCCCAGACATCCGGTTAAACCTGATCTCAACAGGCAAGTTGGATGATGAAAGTTTCTGCAACACCTTTAGTGACAGAACCTGGAAGCTCACTAAAGGATCAATGGTGGTGACACGAGGTAAGAAAGATTCAACTCTATATTTGATGCATGCTAATCTTTCCAATAGTAGCATAAATACAGTCAACAGTAATGATGCAACCGAGCTATGGCATAAAAAGCTCGGTCACATAAGTCAAACGGGGATGAAATACTACGCAGACGGAATGTTCTTCCAAAATTGAAGAACTCACACTTACGGAAGTGTGAACACTGCATGGCTGGAAAGCAGAACAGAATGTCCTTCCAGAGCTCCCCGCCTCAGCGGAAACCAGAGGTATTTGATCTCATACATTCAGATGTATGTGGTCCGATGCAGACACGAACACTTGGTGGGTCACTTTACTTTGTGACATTCATAGATGATCATTCAAGGAAGATCTGGACATACACCTTGAAGAGAAAAGATCAAGTGCTGGGAGTGTTCAAAGAGTTTCATGCCCTGGTGGAGAGAAAAACCAGCAAGAAACTCAAATGCATCAGAACAAATAACGATGGAGAATACATAGGTCTGTTTGATCAGTACTGCAAGACGCAAGGAATCCGACATCAAACGACACCTCCGAAGACACCTCAGCTGAATGGCCTAGCTGAGAGGATGAACAGAACCTTGTGCGAAAAGGTCAGAAGCTTGCTGTCACAAGCCAAGATGCCGAAGACATTTTGGGGGGAGGCACTCAACATAGCAGTACATGTTTTGAACATGTCCCCACCAGTTGCACTAAAAGGTAATGTTCATAACCAAGTTTGAACAGGTAAAGAAGTGTCTTATGAACACTTACATGTCTTTGGGTGCAAAGCTTTTGTACACATCCCAAAGGACGAGAGATCCAAGCTTGATGTAAAGATGCGACAATGTATTTTTATTGGCTATGGTCAGGATGATTTCGACTACAAACTGTATGATCTTGTTGAGAAGAAGATTGTCAGAAGCCGATATGTTGTCTTTGTTGAAGACCATACCATAGAAGATATCAGAAATGAGATGAAGACAATGCCACAGTAATACAGAGATGTGAATCCAGAACCTCATACACCGGTGCCAGTACAAGTTGAATATGAGGTTCCCAGACATGAGGGTATAGGTGATGAAGCTCCCAGAGATGATGATCATGATCAACCACCAGTACCAGAAGCTACACCAACAGTTCCACAGAGAAGGTCTGACAGAGAAATGCGACCTTCAACCAAATACTCTGCATATGAGTATGTGCTGCTTACTGATGGGGGAGAACCCGAGAGCTCCAAGGAGGCTGTGGAAACATAGAACAAAGAAAAGTGGGAAGAAGCCATGCAAGATGAGATGAAATCGTTGCATGACAATCACACTTTTGAGTTTGTGAAATTGCCAAGAGGAAAACGGGCTTTGAAGAACAAATGGGTGTATAGGGTGAAACAACATGAGCACACTTCACAACCCCATGAAGAAATACGGTTTTGACATTCATCTGCTCAATCTCTGTCCTGCTTTCCAGCCATGCAGTGTTCACACTTATGTAAGTGCGAGTTCTTCAATTTGGGAAGAACATTCCGCCTGCGTAGTATTTCCATCCCCGTTTGACTCATGTGACCGAGCTTTTTATGCCATAGCTCGGCTGTCTCATTACTGTTGACCGTATTTATGCTACTATTGGAAAGCTTAGCATGCATCAAATGGAAAGCTTAGCATGCATCAAATACAAAGTTGAATCTTTCTTACCTCGTACCACCATTGATCCTTTAGTGAGCTTTCAGGTTCCGTCACTAAAGGTTCTGCAAAAACCTTCATCATCCAGCTTGCCTGTTGAGTTCAGGTTTAACCGGATGTCTAGGATGTGCTTGACTCCCTTCAACACTAGTCTTGTCCTGTTGTCTGTTTCAAGGCAGATGTCTCCAATACCGACGACTTTGGACTGACCATCATTCATAATCCTTACAGCACCGTAGTCCCCTGGTGTGTAAGATGAAAAGAAGTATCTGCGAGATGTGGTGTGTATGGAGGCGCCATTATCTATCACCCAACTGGTCTCGTGGCTGGCAAGATTCACAACATCTTCTTCGTATATAATGCAGAATTCTTTGGAGGTTTTGTCGGTGGTGGTAGCAACTCTTTCTTGGTTAGAGTCATCATCTCTCATGGACTGCTCGTTCTTCAGTTTGTAGCAATCCCTCTTCATATGGCATTTCTTCTTACAGTGGTAGCACTCAATATCTCTAGTTTCAGATTTACCTCGGTTCTTGTCTGATCTACCTGGGCCTCAGCTTTTACTCCTCCCCTTCTGGTTTTCTTCTCAGTCACTAGAGCTTCTGAGGTTGAGGCTGATGCTGACTCCTGCATTCTCGTCCTTTTTTTCTTCCTCGAAGATCTTGGTTTTCGCTATCTCCATAGTGACTTTCCCATCTGCGGCTGATTTGATCACCGTAGATCTGAACTTTTCCCATGATTCTGGTAACGTATTAAGGAGTATTAAGCCATTTACCTCATCACCGAAGTCTATGCTCAATCCAGACAGTTCTTTCATAGTGCCGATGAAATCGTTGATATGGTCTGCCACAGTTGTACCTTCATGATATTTCAACCTCATCATCTTCTTGATGTAGTACAGCTTGTTGTTGCCAATCTTTGCTCGAAAAAGCTCCTCTAGCTTTCTCCATAAGACACGTGCATTAGTAACTTCACTAACATGGTTCACGATACTGTCGTCGATCCACTGACAAATAGTACTCTATGTTTTCTGGTGAAGATTAGCCCACTTCTCATCGGACATTCCTTATGGTTTCTCCTCCAGAAATACCGATCCATCATAGTCATTCACATACAGAAGGTCTTTCATCATTTCTCTCCATGTGAAATAATTGGTACTGGTTAACAAAACCATTTTTCTGTTGCCTCCATCCATCATAAAAAATTCTAAGTAGAATTTCAAAAAACGGACCTCACCGTTGCGTCTGGAATGGTAAAAAATGGTGGAAATAACACTTCGTTTGTCAAATCCGACACAGGGGCCAAATTATAAATTTCAAAAATTACATGGGTCAAAGTGCAATTTCTGAAAGTTCATGGGCAAAATTGCAATTACGGAAAAGTTAAGGGACTAAAATATAATTTCCAGAAAATTCATGGACCTATCCGAAATTTTCAAGGATTTTACTGACGTGGCTGGTTGCTGACGTGTCAAACACGTGGTGCTGACTGGACGACACGTGGCTGCTGACTGAGTTGCTGATGTGTCATGTTGACTGGGCTGCTAACTGTGCAGGACCGCTGACATGGCAGATGATTGGGTGCTGACTGGACGATGACGTGGCTGCTGAATCAACGTCTTCAACCTCCAGCGCGCGTGAGGCGCGTGCGGCCGCGTGGAGCACGTGAATCACTCTCTGTTTGGCGCGTGAAGCGCGTGAGACGCCGTCTGACCTCTGATCAATCGCCGGAAAATATCACCGTGCTCGTCTCGCCGTGAAAAGTCTGATGGTATGCTCAAAATCGATTTTCGACAACTTTCGTCGAAACCGATTTTCTGAACCGACCTCTGTTTCTGAGTATCGGGATTCCACCATGGAACCTTAGCTCCTGATACCATTTGTTGTGATGAAACACACACAATAGAGGTGAATTGAGAGAAAACTCTTCTTTATTATCACACAAATAAAGAATTACAAAGCTTAAAACCATAAGCTTTACAAAAAACTCTCACACACTGATTACGCCCAAATATGACTCGCGGTTATCGCAGTACAGCTGGGGTGTCGATTCCACAGAGAGATGGTTACAAAAACTGATTTACTTAAACAAAAACGATTAGCAATAACTGATTTTAAGGAAAAATTAAATTGCGATGGAAAATTAAAGATTTCAAAAAGCTTAAAAGATTTTAACAATAATGAGAAAGAGCAAAGCATCAGGGTCCCCTCTTGTACCTATTACTTATATTTCGTTATTGATTCATTTAATTACACAATTGAGGATTTCACGTCCCAAATCCACAATTTGAAGATATTCAATTCTACACCAGTTTAAGTTCTATGGTAATTGTCATTCAACATTCTCTACGTTCACAACTCACAAGGTTATCGTTACAACCTATCTAACGACGACAATATACCCTCGGGCAATACTGCAGCAGAAGATTAACTCGCAAAACAACCTTAATCTATCAAACCAATTTTATCAACAACACATAGAAAAAGCATGACTGAATCTATATGTAAACTAATAAAATATAGTTCTCAAATAATCAAAGAATAAAGAGATGAATAGAATAACAATTATATTAATCAATTAAAACCATCCATGAATCAAATAACAAGAATACAAGAGTTTGGTACAAGAGTTCGCCCTTAGCTTTGCTTAGGAGATTAGTTCCGCATGCTAGATGAAGAAACAACAAAGATAGATAGGGAAATCATTGGATGAAGCATTGGTTCTGGTCCCGGGAATCTGCACGGCTCTGATTTCTCTTTTTCCCCCGGCTCTGCTCTCTCGGCCACGCACTGCTCTGTGCGTTTTTTCTTCTGTTTTTGCGCAGCAAGAGCTGCTAACTTCACGAAGTCAGCCCCCCGGTTTGTCAACTTCTTGCATGGTTTTTTAATAAGCAATGAAACCCTAAAGTCCACCAGCTGGGCCCACGTGCATGCCTTCAATTTGGTCCAAGTTTTCGGCTGGTTCTCTCCCAAATTTCCTCTTCTACGCTACTTCTCACGTTTTGTAAAGTCAAGCCCAATACAAGCCATAGGCCCCACGTGTTTTGCTTCATTTAATTCTCTTCTCAATTGTCTTCTTTTATTAAAGCAATGTCCACGTGAAGTCTTTTATTTTGGTCAACAATTGCAACTTGGCCCCACGATTGCTTTCTTCTTTATTCAATACACACGCCAACTTCTTACTTAACAAATGGCGCCGTGGCGCCATACTCCCTGAATTTTGTATGGGATTGTGGCGCGTGCCAGTTCAATCTTTGCTCTTCGCGTTCTCGGCTCCTGTGCGTCCTATGCATTCCTAAACACTTGTAATTGTCCAAGATCCATGTATTAATATTTCTATAAATAAAAATCACTAAATTAGTTTAAGTAATAAATATTTCTAAATTAATATAACAATAGAAATTATGTAATAAAATATAAAATATATAACTAAACACTTAACAATAAACCTAGATAAGTGATGTTTCAAATTATTTTTTCATACACTTATCACAACCCCCAACCAGCTTATTGCTAGTCCCTAGCAATTCAAGCGTAAAATAAAATGAAAATTAAATAAATAAAGTATCTAAGCCACTTTCGTAGGGATCATGATTGCATTTAGCGTATGCAACAAGCCTTTAAACCCCTAGGTGTCCCTAGTGGACGAGTTATAGTCTCGTGAGGGCTTACAGCGACGACATCCACAAACGTCATTTAACACATGCAATCATGCAAAAATAAAAATTAAATAGTCACAATAGTTTCACATAATTTTTGTCCTCAGAGAATGCATAAAAGGTAAAGAATGACCAAGTAGAAAACTGAACTTATAATCCCAGTAAAAAGGATTAAAAAGCTTGATACATGTTATATTACTGATTATTTTGATTTACTACTTTTTTTCTTATTTGAATGTGGTGTATGGGGTTCAGTGGGGACCACAGCTATAAATAAAACCAAGATTTTAATCT